>PVKM010010064.1:0-35651 GCA_004027735.1 Carollia perspicillata | reverse complement strand
ACCGCCTCGGGGAAGAGGTGGCCCACTTCGAGGTCCCGCTTCCCAGTCAGAGAGAGAGGAGGCCCAGGAGGCTCAGGGAGCCAGGAGGTGAGAAGTGGGGCTCTGAGGGAAGGGGTGCGCCTTAGGCAAGGGGTGTAGCTTGGGATACAGAGAAAGGGGGAAAGGACGCATGGCTTGGGATGGGGCTTATCTCTGGAGCTAGGAAGTAGAGGGGGAGGGGATGCAGGGTCAGAGACTGCCAGAACTGTGACCCCATGTCTGCAACACCTTCTCAGGCCTCGGGTTCGAGACCCCATCAAGCCAGGAATGTTTGGTTATGGGAGAGTGCCCTTTGCTTTGCCACTGCATCGGAACCGCAGACACCCCCAGACGCCACCCAGAGCTGCGTCCTCCCAGACCCCAGAGCTTCTTCCATCCCTGCCTCCAGGAGCAGAGACGTCCTCTGCAAACTACACCCCGCCAACTCAGCTGCCTCCTATGGCTTTCTCTGCTCCCACCCTGTCCCCACCAGCAGAGTCCCCAGGCACTGCGGCTGCTGGGACAGAGGTGCCCCCTGGAGGGGGGCCTGCCTCCCTGCGGTCCAGGGTCCAGGCCTCAGACACACAGCCTCCCTCCTCCTCCCCCTCCTTCCATGTGTCCCCTCAGCCAAGAATGCCAAGTCCCCGGGATTGGGCCACCTCCCGGGTAGTAGAGAGACACCCTAATCCTTTCCTCTCTGTCCCTCGGGGCCGCGGCCAACAGAGCTGGGAGCACTGGAGGCCTGCGGGGAGCCTGCACGGGCCCCTGGCGGAGTCCGCCCCTGACTTTGCAGATGGCTGGCTGCCTCTGCTGAGGGCTGACCCCCACCCCAGCTCCCAGTGGAGCCTTTTTGCTCCCAGTAGCCCTGTCCCAAGATGTCCTGGGGAGAGTGAGCAGCTGAGAGCCTGCAGCCAAGAGGTGAGTTCTTCCTTGGACGCAGCCCCCATCCCCCCGCCCGCCCCATTACTGCTTCCCCGACCCCACATCTGGGTCCTCAGCTTGTCAGATCTGGACCCGAGAGGCCTTCCATTTGACCTCCTCAGGGTAAGGGCCTTGGAGCCCCCCACAGACCTGACTTCATCCCTGCTCCCCAAATCCAGCCCTGACCCACACCCCCATTTTCCTCCCCAGCTTTGACTCCTCTGTATCCCCCCACCTCAGCCCTGCCCCCCTGAGCAGCCAGACCCTCGGGCCCTGCAATGTGCCGCCTTTGACTCCCAGGAGTTCATGGGCCAGCTGTACCAGTGGGAGCCCTTCACAGAAGGTGAGGTTTCTAATCCACCCCTAGGAGGGGGGCTTAAGACTGGGGCATCAATGGGCAGGAGCCACGCAGCCCCTCTGTGTCTCCCCTGTGGGCCCTTGCATTTTTACTGTGTCGTATCTTCTGTCTTATGTCCCAGGGCTGGGGTGAAGGGACAGCCCAGGCCTGGAAAGGGGAGGGGGTTTCAGGTGGGCTCAGATGGCAGTGGTGACCGGCAGAGTGGCCAGGCCAGGAGACAGTGTGTCCAGAGGTGGCCTTTGGTTTCCTCTGGGAAGAAGTCCATCCCAGGAGGTGAGGTACACATGGCCTGAGAGGGACACCGTTGGAGAGGTGACAGCAAGGTGTGGGGGGGGGATGCGCCATGGATGCTGGGTGGGGTTACATCACTGGCTCCCACGTCACCACCCACTTGATTTTAGGCCTGTACCAACTTCGTACCAAGGGAACTTGTGAGCTCCGAGCTCACATAATCAAAGGTTTCAAGGATCTCTCCTCTTTCACAACCCTGGTCTCAGTGACCTACGGTGACCTGACCCAAATTCTAAGTGACCCTCAAATGAACCTTTCAGAGTACAGAGTTGTCACCTTCTCTTCATCCACAGTGACCTGGGCAACCTCTGGACGCCCAATAGCTAGTGTAAGCCAAGCTCCTGTCAGGGCCCCGGGCCTTTCCCAGTTCACCTTCCCCCAGGGGCCCCAGCTGACCACCCTCCTGCCCTGTCTCTTAGTTCAGAGCTCCCAGCGCTGTGAGTTGAACTGTCGTCCCCGTGGCTTCCGCTTCTATGTCCGTCACACTGAGAAGGTCCAGGATGGGATTCTGTGTCAGCCAGGAGCCCTGGACATCTGTGTGGCCGGACGCTGCCTGGTGAGGCTGGGCAGATGGGGTATGCGTGCGTGCACACACACACACACACACACACAGTCTCCTTGTTTACCGATGCAAACACAACTAAGGTGGAAAAGAGGAAGGTTCTCACCCGCCAGGCTGGACTGAGCAGAGCCAAGAGGCAGACTGGGGGAAGGCCCCCCTCAGTCTCAGCCAGGCTTCCCTGAGGCTGGCCGGGGGTGGTGGGGCTGACGGAGAAACACGTTCTCGCTTGTGGTGCAAAGGTGAAGATGTGTGGAGGGCCCAGTGGTCCCAAGGGGACCGGGCTGAGGTGGGAGGTAGGAGGTGGCCTCAGCTCACCTGCTTTTCCCCAGAGCGCCGGCTGTGATGGGATCCTTGGCTCTGGCAAGCGTCCAGATGGCTGTGGAGTCTGTGGTGGTGACGATTCTACCTGTCACCTCGTCTCGGGGAACCTCACTGACCGGGGGGGCCCCCTGGGCTATCAGAAGATCCTGAGGATTCCTGCTGGGGCCTCCCAGCTCCAGATCGCCCAGCTCCGGCCCAGCTCCAACTACCTTGGTGAGCTCTCCGGGTCCCCCAAGTCTCGGGCTCCCCGGACTCTCTTCCTGGTCTCTTGGTTCTGCCCTCCACACCCCCATGCAGCCCAGCAAACAAGCCCCGACATGGGGAAGGAGGAAGCCAAGAGAGCACAGGGTGTCTGAGGCTCTGAGTGGTTCAGGAAGTGGTGGGATGGGAGAGTATGACTCACCTCCTATGTCCTGACCTACCCGCTCCAGCACTTCGAGGCCCCGGGGGCCGGTCCATCATCAATGGAAACTGGGCTGTGGACCCCCCTGGGTCCTACACCGCCGGTGGGACTGTCTTCCAGTACAACCGTCCTCCTCGAGAGGAGGGCACGGGGGAGAGCCTGTCAGCCGAAGGCCCCACGACACAGCCTGTGGATGTCTATGTGAGCCCAGGGTCTGGGGGAGCAGGGTTGCCGGGGAGGGGCTTTTCCTCTGAGGGCGAAGATGAGGGCAAGGCAAGTGGTGTGCACCGCTGCCACCCCCAAACATTCGTTATCTTCTCTTTTTCTCCCCAGATGATCTTTCAGGAGGAAAGCCCAGGCATTTTCTATCAGTATGTCATCTCTTCACCTCCTCCAAACCTTGAGAGCCCTGCCCCAGAGCCCCATGTCCCCCAGCTCCAGCCTGGTGAGACCCCCATCCCTAGAGCTGGGAGGACGGGGAGAGGGTGAAAGGGAGGCCCCGAGGCAGTGGGAAGCATCTGATTTGCCTACTCGACTCTCCTGCACAGAGATTTTGAGGGTAGAGCCCCCACCTGTTTCAGCGCCCCGCCCCACCCGGACCCCTGGCACCCTCCAGCGTCAGGTGCGCATCCCCCAGATGCCCGCGCCACCCCACCCCAGGACACCCCTGGGGTCTCCAACCGGATTCTGGAAACGCGTGGGACACTCCGAGTGCTCAGCTTCCTGTGGAAAAGGTGAGACCTCACACACCAGCCTGGTTCCTGGCACCCTCAGCCCAAGTCCCAGCTTGGCGCGCCTGACGCATATCCTGGACCGTGGGTCCACACCTCGACTCTGTGCCAAGTCGGGAGCCCCACTGACACTGGACTCGGAGCCATCCCACCCCCGGGCTTCCCTCTCCTCCCCTTCAGGTGTGTGGAGCCCCATCTTCCTCTGCATTTCCCGTGAGTCAGGAGAGGAACTGGATGAACGCAGCTGTGCCGTGGGCGCCAGGCCCCCAGTCTCCCAGGAGCCCTGCCATGGCCCCCCGTGTCCCCCATAGTGAGTATGACCTCCAGGGAGGATCAGGGTCCTAGCAGCACGACAGTTGTCCTGCGCAAACACACCCTCGCTGCCCAGGGGTCTCACCTGGACTCTGCACACAGCACGGATCTCCTGGCTGCGGAGGGCCAGTGTTCGATCGGAAAGGCTAACGTCCCATAGACAGCGAGAAAATCCCAGCAGCCTGAGCCTCACAAGGGAACCCTCCTCGGAGTCTGCCCACCCCCAGAGTGGCTGCCCTCGCCGCGCACAGGGCAGCCCCGCACACCTTCTCTCTGCCGTCTCTGTCTGTCCCTTCCCCACCCTGCGCATAACCACAGCTGGGAGGCTGGCGAGTGGACGTCCTGCAGTCGATCCTGCGGCCCCGGCACCCAGCACCGCCAGCTACGCTGCCGGCAGGAGTTTGGGGGCGGTGGCTCCTCAGTGCCTCCTGAGCGCTGTGGGCATCTCCCGCGGCCCAGCATCACCCAGCCCTGCCAGCTGCGCCTCTGTGGCCATTGGGAGGTTCGCTCCCCCTGGAGCCAGGTGAGTGGGACCAGACAGGCAGGCTCTCGGGGTGGGGGCGGGGGGATTCTAGGGGAGGAGGCCCCAGGGAGCTACAGCAGTGGTTTTCCAACTTATTTTTCATCAGCAGAAACTTTTTACCAACAAGATTTCATATGGAGCCCCAACCTACAAGTCAGATAAGAGCCTGAACCTGGGTTGGGGCCCTAAGTCCCACGCTCACCCCACAAAGCCATATAACGGCTGAGCCAGGAATCAAAGGCAGATCCTTGTACAAAAGCCACAGAGCTGGAGGCTGGTGAGGAAGCCGGACCCAGCTCCCTGGATCCTCTCATCCCCTTAGTGTTCCGTGCGGTGCGGGCGTGGCCAGAGGAGCCGGCAGGTGCGCTGCGTTGGAAACAATGGCGACGAAGTGAGCGAAGGGGAGTGCGCATCAGGTCCCCCACGGCCCCCCAGCAGAGAGGCCTGTGACATGGGGCCCTGTACCATGGCCTGGTTCCATAGCGACTGGAGCTCTAAGGTGGGCCCCAAACCCAGGACACCCTATCAGAGCCTTTCCGAAAGCGCTCAGTAAACACTCGCTGCGCAGGCGCGTGCGTGCTACGTGCCAGACACTGCTGTTGCTGGGACTCGGAGGTGAGAGAAACCTCCACTGTGGTCCCGGGCTCCTGGCAGAGGTTCCCCTCATCTGGCTGGCACCCTTGGGGCATTCCCTAGCTCCCGGGGTCTGGATCGGGGACACACTGATCCTCAGCCCACTCCTCTTCCCCTCTCATCCAGGCAGCCTCCCCTCACACAGCCCCTTCTGCTCTGCTTCTCAACAGTGCTCTGCCGAGTGTGGGACGGGAATCCAGAGGCGTTCCGTGGTCTGTCTTGGGAGCGGGGAGGAAGTGGGAGCAGGAACCAGTGAGCAGAGCTGTGCCCCTGGAACCCGCCCCCCGGACATGCGTGCCTGCAGCTTGGGACCCTGTGAAGTGACATGGTGCTGGTACACAGGGCCCTGGGCTGAGGTGAGCTGTGAGCCTGGGAGGGGGTGCCCGTCGGCGGCTTCCCTGTGGGCAGTTGGGAGTGACCCCTGCTCTCCCTTCTCCTTGCACACCCAATGTTTCCCTTCCATCAGTGCTCGTCAGATTGTGGCGCTGGCACACAGCGTAGAGATGTCATCTGTGTGTCCAAACTGGGGACTGAGTTCAACGTGACGTCTCCTAGCAACTGTTCCCACCTGCCCAGGCCTCCTGCCCTGCAGCCCTGTCAGGGGCAGGACTGCCAGGACCGATGGTTTTCTACGCCCTGGAGTCCGGTGAGTGCCTGGTTCCCTTCCCCTGCTCAGCGTGGACTTCCAGGGATGGGGGGCTCCTCTCACCACACCCCCGCCTGTACCCCAGGACAAGGCCAGCCGCAGTTTAACATTGTCCTACTTCCTGTACACCTGAGGATCAGGTGGGCCCTCTCCACGAGGGATGTCATAATGCTCCAGGACAGCCCCACTCACATACTCCTGTCTGAGGAGGAGGAGGAGGAGGAGCCTGGGCTGCAGGAGGAGCCTGGAGCACAGCAAAGGTCTGATTTGGTAGCCGGGGTCTCCCCAGTGTTCTCGCTCCTGCCAGGGTGGTGTGCAGACAAGGGAGGTCCAGTGCCTGACTGCCAACCAGACCCTTAGCACCCGATGCCCTCTTCATCTGCGGCCCTCCAGGAAACGACCCTGTAACAGCCAACCCTGCAGCCAGCGCCCCGGTAAATAGCCCCCTCTCCCTAGCTCCCAGTAGAATGGAGGTAGCTGAAGTGTGGGTGGAAATGAGAAAGGACCCGTGCGAGTGGACAACACTCCTCCAGAGGGATGGGTCTTGGTGACTCTCTTCTGCCCACTGGCCTTCTCTGTCCCCAGATGATCAATGCAAGGACAGTTCTCCACATTGCCCCCTGGTGGTACAGGCCCGGCTCTGCGTCTATCCCTACTACACAGCCACCTGTTGCCGCTCTTGCGCCCATGTCCTGGAGCGGTCCCCACCGGAGCCCGCCTGAAATGGGTCCAGGAGACCCTCTCCTCATGGTTTCTCATGCCACCATCAGCCACCCATCAGTCAGCTCGCTCTACACCCTCTGGCTCTCCAGCTTGTCCTAGTCTCACCAGGGATGTCCCCTAGAGTGGTTGAAGGTGGCAGGATGACTGGCAGTGACTCTCAAGACATGTGTGATTGTGTCAGTGTGGTGGTGTGATGGTGTACATGCACACCTGTCCCCATATGTGTATCTGGGCCTGCAAGGATGTGTGTGCACTCATATGTGTGTGCCGCTTCCCACAAATAAGTTAGACTGAGAAGGAATGGGGAGGTGATGAAGCCTGTTTCCCTGAGACTTTTCTAGGCTGACAGGAAAGCAAGTTTGCAGCTCCTTAGTAATCTCAGACGCTTAGTGACTGCCGCCCCGACCCCCCCCTCCCCAGTCCCAACTTTGTGCCCTAAACCTCAGTTCTCCCTGTCAGGCCTCACTCTTCTAACCACACTTTTGTCCTCAGACCCCTTCTCCCCTTACCTCTATCCCTGCCTCTCCTAATTAATTAGCCAGGGGTAGGGGTCAGCCACTGCCAACCCTACCTTATCCCAGGAAGAGTGACTACCTCCCCAGAACAGGGACCAGCTGGGCAGAGGATGGAAAAAGGTTAAGAATAAGGCTACCCAGCCTCTGCTCCCACTCCCCACCTCCTGAAGTGGTTCCCACCCCAGAACTAATTTATTTTTTATTAAAGATGATTATGACAAATAAGAAACAGGCTCTTTATTTTCCTCATGGGAACCCAGCCATACGAGCCACCTACGTAAGCAGTGTGCAGTCAGAATGGAGGGTGGGAAGGGGAAACAGCACTGGGAGCCCAGGTGGTCTCTCTGTCTGGGCCCAGAAAGGCCAATGTGTGAGCCCCAATCACATGAGATCAGGAGCCTGGGTCAGGCAAAGAGGCTCCTGGGCCACAGGCCTGCAGTTTGGTCACTGACCACTAGGGGTCACCACTTCTCCCAGTTTAGCTAAGGAGCTGGGAGCTTGGGTCCAGAGCTGAGGAAAAAACTGCCTGCTCTAGGGTGGGTTTCTTAGCAGGCAGGGTCTTTCTGTAAAGTCTCTTGGAACCCAGTAGCACTGCTTTCAGTTAGGGGCTGAGGTGAAATGGCAGCTGGCTTTTCAAGTGTCTTTTTGCCTGTTCTCTTTCTCTGGCCTTACCTTCCTGCCTCCCCTATCTTTTCTGCTGTTACTGCCCATTTCCCTATTAAGCTGTTGGTTTACTGCTTGTCATAGGGTGGGGGAAGTGATTTCCGCTCCCACCCCTTCCCTCCAGAAACGCTGGAGGAGGTGGAGCCTGGCCCAGCTCTAGGCAGTACTGGATGTCCTGCCAAACACACATTCTTTCAAGTTGTCTCACCCTAGTCTCCTCCCTCCTGCCTCCCTCCCAGCTCATTTTATCTCAAGGTAAATAGCTTGCTACAGACGGTGGGAGAGCAGGCAGCCTTTTCCATAACACAGATTCTCTCCCTGACCTCGACCAATCTGAGAGCTGAGTCCAGGTCTCTCCACTTCTGGAAGCCAGGCTTCCCAGGGGCCCCTGTGCCTAGGAAGGAGTCGTTGCTACAGAATCAGACTCCTCTCCCCATGGAAAACTTCCCTCTCCACCCACCTACCCGTCGCCGCACCTCCACAAGTCTGGCTGAAGAAGAGCCTTCATAAAGACCTGCAGAAACAGCTGAACTCAGTGACTGGCTGTGCTCTGTGTCCTGAGCACACTCGCACCTTGTGATGGACAAGGACTTGTCTGACTACAAGAAGTAGTCAGACTTCTACTCGGGACGTAGGCCCTCTCTGGGCTGGAAGTGGCCGAGAAGGAAGACTTTGGCCTGTACCTTGAGAATGGGTGAGGGAGGAGGCAAAAGGGAATGGAGGAAAAGGAAAATAAAACGGACTTCAGCCCAGGGCAAGGAGTGAGTGAGGAGGAGGAAACCCCAGTCTAGGTGGCCCTGCTCAGCCTAAACAGCAACACTAAAGAGACGTGTTCTTCTCTCTGGTGAACCCATAAGGGAATCAGATGTGGGAGACCACAGAAGTGAACAAGCCCAGTGCACGTTGAGGGCTACAGGCAGAATCCTTAGAGAAGGAAGGGGTGGTGCTGAGTAGCTGGGGCCCTCCCAGCGATTCCTGGAAGCCGAGGGCTGGGCAGTGGCCCGGGCTCAGCTGACTTCCCCGAAGTTCCCCCTCCCTGGTAGGGCCTCTCAAGGCTGTTGCTGGGCAGGTTTGGAGCTTGGTGTACCAATCATTTGGAGAACCAATCACAGGTGAGAAGTGCAGACACAGCCCCTATGAAAGCTCCCTCCAGCTTCAGCACCTCCCTTCAGCAGCTCCCTTCCGGTCTCCAGTCCCTGACTTCTCAGGAGTGGGCTTTCATCTGGGGTTGCCCCCTCCCCCTTCTTATTTTAAAGCTAAGATTCTGTAAGGTTCCTAAGGATTCTTTCCTCTGGACACTGAGGTCAGTATGGGGTCAGTGCTGAAGTTTTCAGGAAGGGAAACCTGACCCCAAGCAACCCCTTTTCCTGGCTCCATAGAGGGGATTAGTGTGGCCAGACACCTCTGTTGTTGACCTCCAAAGCCCTGGAAGGACTTGAGAGAGAGGAAGCTGCAACCCAAGGCCAGGGAGATGTGGAGGGGCCCAAGTTCTGGTGCAATGGGGGAAATTTAAGGAAGGACTCAGGAAGTACACCCTGAGAATGAGGTGGGGGTGGGGTGGTGACAGGGATGACCTTGATATGCACAGGAGAAGCATGCAGAAGGCCAGCAAACTGCCGAGGGCTCCTCGTTTCTGAGTGTTTGCAAGGGGACTGTGGGTCTATGCCAGCGTACTTAGGGGTAGACTTGTGAGGTCTTAGTCCAGCTGGGTCAGACTTCTCCCCTCCCCGTCCTAGCTTCCCCAGGGTAATCACCCACCCAATTAAGCTGTGGCCTTCGGACTAAATTTAGCTCCTAGACTTCCCCAATCCCTCGGGCCTCCCTCCTAGCAGGTGCTCACAGCTGCAGGCCGAGTCGGTGGAGGCCTTTTTGCCACTGTCACCTCCACGGTCTAGATTCAACCCCTCTGGTAACTAGGGGTGAAGCAGAGCACAGGAACTCACTTGCTGGCCCAGGGCACGAGCGTCTCAGCCATAGGGCACCTCACTCAAGGGGCGCATCGGACAGCTACGTCTGGAGCACCTAGACAAACCTGGAGGGCTGCAGGAGGGCAGCAGGAGGGCAGCGGGACCAAGGGAGAACCGAACGTAAGGGGAAGCACCCCTCCAGAGCCTCTTCAACCAGATCTTTCCTTTCTTACTTTGCCCTTCTCCCCATTTTACAGATAGAGAACTTCATTTTTACTTGACAGCCTCCCTGACTGGGGTAAATGAATCAGGGAGACCTCTTCTTGAACCGTGGAGAATCATACTGGAATAGATACCGAGTTTGGGGCTGAGCGTGGTGGGGGTGGGGGTCCCCCCCTCTCGCCTACAACATACCTCAATTCCACCATCTCTGGGGCAGGGGATCGACTGGGTGGGGAAGTTAGAGCAGAGGGGGCTTATTTTTCACGGGCAGGTGATGAAGTATCAGCTTTAAAGGGTGGGAGGCACCTTCTACAGGAAGAAGAAAGCCTCAGGAAAGTACCTAAGACTAAGTTTGTCAACAAGAGTGGTATTTGTGTTAACCTCAAATGACAGCGCACACCACCTCAGCAGCCCCCAGCTTTCTGGCACCAGGGACCAGTTTCATGGAAGACAGTATTTCCAACATGTGGGCGCGGGTGGGGGTGGGGACCGCAGAGGCAGGATGGGGAGCACTGCTCACCTCACCTCCTGCTGTGCAGACCGTGTAGGGGGGGCACCCTTGAATCTAATTTTGGTCTCCCTGACTCAGAAGAATGAGTAAAACTCTAGAGGAGGGTGTTCCAGGGCTGCAGTCTGAAGGTAGAAAGGCTTGGAGAGAGGAATGAGCAAGACTAGTCCAAATAAGGTGTGCAGGAGCCTCGGCCATCAGATCTGAGGGAACCAGTCAGCTGAAGGGGAAGTGCAGCAATGGCTAGGAACCAGACAGACCAGAAAATTTTCTCAGAGAGCCCCAGAGAACTGAGTGGCCTGGGAAAACCTCAGTAGTTACAGGGGGGATGGATTCCATTTCAGGAAGGTCTGGGACTGGGGTTAGAACGCATGTGTTGTACTCACCGAGCCTCGCGTGAGTCTCTTGACACAGCTCCACCGAACTCCGAGTGAAGAGGAAAAAAACTGGGGAAAGCATATGCGGTTACTCATAGAAAGGAGCAGACGGTGTCCCTGGGACTCCTAGGCTGAAAGGCAAGGTGGCGAAGGCCCTGCCCTTGATGAGAGGGGCAGAGATAACCTGGCCCTGGATCAGAGTACCCCTTCCTTTCACCCCCTCACCCCGCACCATTGATTCTTGGTTGCCTGCCTCTTTCATCACACTGTAAAGCTCCTTTTTGGCTCTAGTAGATTGTCTGGTAGAGGAGTGGGCAAACTTTTTTTACTCAAGGACCGCGTGCAAATATTTCCAGCTCTGCAGGCCGCAGACTCCATGCTGCAACTCCTCACCTCTGCAGCTGCAGCACAAACACAGCCCTGGACAATATGTAAACAAATGGGCGTGGTGACCGTATCCCAGTTTTGACACTGAAATTTTAGTTTTATATAATTTTAACCTGTCACGGGATCATTTTTTCAACCATTTAAATACGCAAAAACCTTTCTTACCTTTTAGGCTGAACAAAAATGGGTACTAGGGCCAATTTGGCAGGCAGGTAGTATACTGACCCCTAGGATTTTTTTCCATCTGGCTGAACTGCTCTCTGTCCACCCATGGAAAATCCTGTTTGTGTCTCCTCTGGGCTTCAAAATACAGCTGTAGAATCTTTTAATTGAGCCTCCTACCTATGATATCTGCTGCTTAGTAGCTTTGCCCAGGGAATTCCATGACTTGGAAATGGCTAACAAGAGCAAACTAGTGTGCCACAAGAACTTCTAAAACATGCAATACCTACCCTGGCTGGTGTGGCTCACTGGGTTAAGAACTGGCCTGCGAACCGAAAGGTCACTGGTTTGATTCCTGGTATGGTACACGCCTGGGTTGTGGGCCAGGTCCCTGGTTGGGGTGTGTGAAAATTGATTGATGTTTTCCTTCCCCTCCCTCTAAAAAAATAAACAAGTCTTTAAAAAATAATTTTAAAAAGAAAACACGCAATACCTGTCCTGGCCAGGTGGCTCAGTTGGTTCGAGCCTCATCCTGTGCACCAAAGGTTCAATCCCCAGTCTGGGCATATACCGAGGCTGTGGGTTTCATCCCGGTCCGGGCATGTACAGGAGGCAACCCATCAATGTTTCTCTCACACACTGATGTTTCTTTCTCTCTCCCTTCCTCTCTCTCTAAAATCAATGAACATATCCTCAGATAAGGATTAAAAATAGTAATAGCAAAAAAATTTCAAAATAATAATACATGTAATACCTGACTGTTTAGTCAGGGGCACTGACCTCTTTTACCTTCGATTGTCAAATAAAAAAAAGACAACAGCCAACATACTAGCCATCTGGCGTAAATGAGTCAAAATTATACCTATTTTTTTTGGTCAGATCTGCAAAAGATACATTTTCTGGTGTGCCGCAGAATTTTAGTAATTAGTTTACATGTGCCCTGAGATGAACAATGTTGAAAATTGCTGGAGTTAACCCTTAGAGAATATTTCCTGAAATTCCTTCCGTTTGTATAGTGCTTTAAGGTAAATCACTTGTAAACATTATCTTTAAATCCTAACAATAATTAGATAGTTAAATCCAGTTCACAGGGGAGAAAGTTAAACTTTCCCCTTACTCCTTTAGTTCTGGTTGGTTGAATAATTTAAATGGCATACAGCAGATTAACAGGAGAAAATCAAATTTTAATAACGTGTGCATGGGGAATTCACATAAGCACAAATATCCCAAAGTCAGTGAGGCGAAAACACGTGTATGTGTCATTTTAGTCAAGGAAGGGGGGTAGAAGGGGAACAAAGTTTGGCCACCTCAAAATATGCCTTTTTAGATATTGATTTTAAGACAGTTTTCAAGAAACAGCAGACTCAGGAAAAACCTTTGACTTCCCCCCAAATTTTGGACATTTTATACATCCAAAATAAATTTTGGACATTTTCTCCTGTTAATTGATCTCTGTTAACTGGATTATTAGCTTAGTCAGAAGAATTTAGGAAGATGAAAGTCACTTTTTGCTGCCCTACCCGGGCAGCTCACAGGTAGACAAGAGCAAACATTTGATAAACTCTTACAGGGCCACCCAGAAACAATGGGACGCAAAGGGGAATTTAGCGAACAAATTTCTGCTGGGATCCTCCCAGTCTGCCGCACTTAATTTGTCATTGTCTCCGCTAGGGTGATAATGCCAAGGTTCCCTTTCTGAAGCAGATTTTTCTATTTGAATCTCTTTAGGCAGGTAAGGGGGAGGGGAAAAAACAAACAAAAAACCTCTTCCTGAGTTTGTTGGGCTTTGTTTTTAGCTCAAAATAATCTGTATGCCAGGGTGGCACATTCTGGGGAGCTTTCCTCCAGACCCCCACAAAATTCTACCTGATGCTTTTGTTCTGTTCCTCAGTTTCACTCAGATAGGGCACCTTTCTCAAAATGGTAATTGGGGCCACAGTGATGGTGATCCAGAACTTGAATGGTTTTAAGTGTTTTTGTTTTCAAATGTATTCAGTATTTGGGTCCAAGGAAATAACTAACAAATATATTCGGTTTTCGTTTAAGGTACACTATCATGCACAAACATAGGCTCATGTATTACTAACTGAGTCACTTAATTACTAATTTCCTTCCCTAGGACAAACTTGATCAAAGTTGCCTGTTAATGTTTTCTGTACTTAAAAACAGTGCAGATGCATTTAAAACAAAAGTAATGTATATCAGGGACTGCTTCCAAATCCTCATTCTGGTATTGTAAGTTTTTCTTTCACTCACTGGTTGATACACACGTCCTTCAAGGCTCACAACGGGGAAGGAAGACTCAGATGTCCCTATCCAGGTTCAGACCTGACGACCAGCCCTGGAGGTGGGACACGAAGGGGCAGGGAAGCAAGAAACCCACCACTCCTCCCCACCCTTACAAGCTCTGAAAAGACCTCATTTCGAAACACAGAAACACAAAACCTCATTTCGACATGAAGTTATTTCCTTCTTTCTGTTTCTCTGCTTGCCTCATGAGGGATTTCTGAGAAATGAAAAATGTCACTTCCCACAGCCTATCTAGCTGCTTTTTAAAATGATGAAAAGGAAACCATGGTGCAAAGGAGCTGCTTAAGCATATAGTGTTTACACATTTTTTTGTTTTTTATTTACTTATTTGAGAGAGAAACAGCGATTTGTTGTTCTACTTATTTATGCATTCGTTGGTTGATTCTCGCATGTGCTCTGACCGGGACCGAACTGGCAACCTTGGTGTATCAGACGATGCTCTAACCAACTGAGCTACCCAGCCAGGTCTTAAGCATATAGTATTAATCCAAAACCTAAGACAAATACCCTTCCTGTCAGTGGATGTGGGTCCCACCTTGCCTTAGATCTGGGCTTTCAGGGCCTAAAGAAACAAATAAGCTATCCTCCCAGGAAGTTTCAGTACAAGCAGTGAAACCTAACAGCTGCTCCTTGCAGGAGCCCAGCTGTCTGCTCTCACCCCTCCACCCCTCCACCCCACCCCCTTGCCAAAAAGGACAGGAGATGGGTGGGAACTGCTCCAGGCAACCTCAGTAATAGAGGTGTGAGCTGAGGACAAAATGCAAGAGAGATCTACGCATACAGACTGAGGAATAAAATGCACATAAAAGTGATGTTTCTTAGGGAAAGTCCCTGTCTTCCCCCCACCCCCCCAAATCTGGACACCTGAAGAGTCATAGCAGCCTGCTAAGGGAAACTATGAAATGCACAGAAAAATTTTCAAACCCAAGCTCCTCCTACCAGACAAGAAATTAACTTTTTTAGGGGCACAGAATTGATGCATTTCTTAATCAAAATGAAATGGAAACCTCATTTAAGCCAGGATGAAAACCAACAGTTAAACATTCTTTTCCTTGTCTGCGTCCTTGGCTCTCTTTCCCAGCACACCTTGTCCCAGGCTAACTTGAATAAACACACACATGTGACCACATGAGGGCGGGAAGAAAACCAAGTGGGGGTGGTGAAATTCTGAATGGAATGCAGCCCCAGCTAGTTAGGGGCCCAGGCTGAGACCTCTGTCACTGGCTGTGGATTTATACAGGCAGAGAAGCCAAAACAATGAGCTCATGGGCAAGAATGCAGCCGGTGGGGAAGTCTGGGCAGTCAGAGCAAACTGTTTTTTGTTTTGTTTTGTTTTGTTTTTAAACTAGGATGGGAATAGCTGTTAACAGTCTCCCATGGGAACAAGATTAGGGAGTGCAGCGCCACCATTCAGTATCTGGGGGTCCAGCTAAATAACTGTGGGGGGTGGGGCTGTTCCTTAGTAAAACTCTGTTCTGCAGAGAACATAGTCCTCTCAGTCGTGTATTGAAAAACTCGGTTATGAGAACCTAGGTGGAGAAAGCCGACGCATGACTGGTGAGATGTGTGAGCGAGCTATCCTATAGGTGATGCTTTTAAGACCACTTTATTCAAAGCAGGTCTGCCATTGCCAGCTCCTGCACTCAAGGTCCAGTGATGGCTGTGACCCTGAAATTGTGTGTTCAGAGCCACCATTTTAAACTAGAGGAAACAATGAAGTCTATCTGTACTTCTCAAGTAAACACAATGCACTCAGCTGTGTCATTTACACCAAATTCAGACCTCCAAGACCAAAAAGATATCTTTCCTTTTCTGCTAGTGTTTTCAATAGTCTTGTAAATCCCCAAATGGAAGAAAAACTGAAGAGATAATATGTTCACTGGTCATGCATGGTGACAGGGAGGAAGGCAGAGAGGAAAGATGAAATGATGAGAAGAAAAAAATTATCTACACATCTCCCCCTCCCCCAACAGCCGCAGAGGTTCTTTCCCAACTCCAGCGTTTGTGCATGTCGCTTCCTATTCAGTCTTTCAGGTCCAACCTCTGCTTCCAGAACTCGTCACTCTGCTCTGCCCCACCTTATTCTTCTACCTTTACTGTAGCTCTTTGTGCACTGTATTCTAATTATTTTTGTCCATGGTGAGCCTACTAGGTTGTGAGGTTTAATATTCTGCCTCAGTTGCTTTCTCACTCTAAGGATTGGTTATGCATAAATTCTTCAGGACGTATCTCCGAAGAACAAGGACATTCTCTTACATAACCACAATACAATACACTCCAGAAACGTAACAGTGCTACAGTACTAACATATTGCCCATACCCAGAGATCATCCTGCACATAGTTGTCATGTTTCTTTCAACTGCTCCCTGTTTTTTTTTGACCGAGTTTCTCAAGAGGAAGAAATAGTCCCTTTATAATTCCTGCAACCAACAGTGCATGATAAATAATAAGCAGTCCACTGCCATGAAATGGTGATGATTGAGACTCAACATCTGGCTGCCTAGAGCTCATTGCAGTATTGAAGAATCCTTTATAAACTAAGGTAATTCTGAACATGGGATGAGTAGAGAAGGCAAAGCAAGAACACAGGAAACCAATGCCAGGAACAAGCTATGGAAATGGTTATTCATAAGGGGTAAAATCCAGAGTAGTATTTTTAGCCCTAACACACTTCATTAACAGTCAGGAACTATTATTCTAGGCAGGTAAAGAACAAAACTTGCCACTTGTATTCTTTTTTTGACCTCCCAAGAATCTTTAGTAAAGAACAGTGAATTCTCAGGAAGGGTCTGTTACAGCGGCCTGGAGGCAGATTCCCAACCCCCACCTTTCCACATGCTTCGCATACCTAAGATAACACTGTAACTTTGAAACAAAAGAAGAGGGACAAAGTTTTCAAATTTTGAAACTCAGAAGCCTGAGCAGTGAGGGAAGGTTCAAGAAGACAAAGTTCTGTAATCACTGAACAAGTGGAGGCAACAAGAATTAGGATAAATTAAGAGACTCAAGTGATCACGTTGAACCCCATGCTCTGAGAATTTGGCCAGAGCCATGCAGCACACCAGTTGTACAAGTCATTCCACTTTCCTTTCTGTAAAATTCCCCAGTTGTTTCAATTTCTTGAAAAATTTCTTTAAAGCAAGATGAAGATGAAGCAAGCTCTGGCTCTGACGTCGCAAAACAGGAACTGAAAGAATGTCTGGTTGTGTCAAATGAAGGGAAGTGTTGATTATTTTGACTTGCTCAGTGATCATGTTACCTAGTTTACCCCAGTTTGAGATGTTTCACTAATATTGCCACAGAAATGGCTTCCCATCAGAATACATTAGTAGGAGCAATAGTATGGCTTAGAACTTGGGCCAAAATTTGGGGCCTTGTCTTGTCACCCTCTCTCCATCCCTCCTCTTTGATGTGCACTTGTACAGAACTCCTTTCTTCATAATACAATGTTGCTGCCTCTGGTAGAGACAGTGAAAGCACAGAATTGTTGGCACAATTAGCATTTGGTGCTCAGGGCTGAAAATCAATATGCAAACCTCACATTTGCAGGTTTTCATAGTACTTCTAACGTGTCAGGAAATACAGGATAGTTTCTCAAACTGACTCACTTATTCTGAGCTCCTTTTTGGCAGAGGTACGGTAAAAGTACTGAAACATTAATTAGTACTGCAAACCATATTAAAAACCTTAACATTGGTTATTTCTTCATGCTCCTTCAACTCAAAAAAATTGAGACAGGAAGTTGAACCCTTGTACTTCAACATTATATCAACACTTGATGACTAACAGAATATTGGGACAGAGATTTTGATTCTTAAATTAAAATGTAGAGGTACTCCAAAGTACAGCAAGAATACATTTAGTTAAAAGCCCTACACCTCTAACTTGAACGAAAGGAGTTTTTCTGAAGGGAACTGTCCTGTGCTCTAAGGCAAATGAGCTTTATGGGGCTGCTTAATTCACCTACATGTATTTGCTCAGCTGACTTCCCTTAAAAGGCTGGCCCTAAGAGGGGGAAGGAAGACAGGCAACGTTTAGAAAACACCCATACCACACCTTGTATTTGAATAAAAGATTTATTATTTTCTTCTCAGGAAAAACAGGAAGTTAGGGAAACACTACATTTTACAGCCCACATTTAATTTGTAGTTGGTCCTAATCCTAACTGGTACAGCTGTCAACAGTGTTGGCTGTTTAACGAGAATCAAGGTGTTAACCCCCAACAGAATGTTCCGTGGACAACACTAGAGGACTGAAGGTTTTTCCCTGAGAGAAGCATAAGACAGAAGTTGCTGAGACAGCCATCTTTCCAAGCAGCTCCTCCTATTCCATTAGGGAGGATCTGCCTGAAGTATGTAGCTAGTCAGCACTTAGAAAGTGCCTCCTCTCCCTACAAAACCATCCACCCTTCCCCAAAGTATTAACTACGATCCTCATCATTTCAGCAGTCACACCCAGTAAATTGGGAAGTGGGGACCCTAAATGCCACCAACTTACATCTATGCACTTATTTCCACAACTGGACACGGGGAGACAGGCTTTTCAGTCATCTGAACCAGATCTCAAGATTAATGAAAAACTACATAAAGTGCTTTTAGGTCCCTAGAGACAGACATGATATAAATAACTGGTCTATGATCAAGAACGATAAATACATAGGCAAAAATAGCTCTAGCTACGTGACCTTATGGCTCGGAGATGGGCAGGCAAGGCATTCTTCCCTATTACATTCTTAGTCATTTTATTCATGCCTATTTTTATCTGGAGTCCACAGACTAAAGGTCATGTTCTGAGGCTGAAGCTTTCAAATGACTTTTTTTTTTCTTCAGTTTAACCAGTAGTCTTTATAGCACTCTGTTCTTATTTCTATAATTTTAAGAAAGCATATGCAAATTCAAAGGAATCTAGACAAAGTCATAGAAGATATTCTCCCCTCCTCTGAAAATTCTTAAGGGGACTTTTGAAACTTCTCCCCAAAAGGTAAGAAAAGAAACAAGTCCAAGAAAAAGGGACTCCTCCCACCTCATGACTATGACTGTTACTGCCCCAGAATCCACTGTACTACTACCAAGTATAAAACTCATGAAGGATGAAGGTCTGTGGATTCCTGTAGGGGAGAGGGGGGCGGTTACTTAGTTTCCTAGTGCCCAAAATCACATAAGCTAGAGTTCAGGGATGGCAGGGTAAAAGATGTAAGGAACTGACTTAAATATCTCTACAGGGAGCAGAACAAGCAGCAAATATTTCCAAGGAAAAATAAGAAACAAATGTTAAGTTCAATAGAATGAGTCTGAAATTCAAAGAGATGCCAATGCAAAAATTTAAAACAAAGTTTGGGAATCATTTAGAAATTAATTATTTGCTTTATTGACATACTAGGCTTAGACTTGCATTTAACAAGCCAGCCTAAAATAGCACCATGGTTAGACTATATAGCCTGCTTTTCCAAGCCATCATTTTACAACTTATTAACCAAACAAGGGATCAAATGTCTCTCATCCACCTGATGTGGTCTTTTTATATACATACTGCTAACAAGTCCAATTTGGAACAGCTGAGTATCTTTTTAAAAGCTTTGCAGATGAGCTCATGAACACAAATTTCACCAATCAGGTCAAACAGAAGGAACTCAAACAAGTTGTTGCCCAATCAGAGCTCATTATTTATATATCATTGGCCCGCCCCTCCCACCCCCTTAAAAACCACACCTTCTGACTCAATTATTGAAAATCTACATGTAACAAAGTGAAAAGATTAATTTCTATTGCTCAATTTTTCAACCCAGGTTAAAAAAAAAGCCCTAAAAGGAATACTTACCAAAATCAGATAGGAAAATTAAAGCCTGCATAGTTGTGAATCAGAATTGTTCCATTACAGATTGAATACAATTACATCAATTGGTTCTGTATACAATCTAGAATTGAACAGGACAAAGTTTAGAATAGAAAAGTTGTAAGAAATAGATTCATAACTATAGAATTTGTAAGTTTCAAAAGGGTATGAAAAAACTAATGAAATTCAAGACTCTTGTCCTTTACATTTCAAAGAAATAGACTTTCTGTAAAAATATATACAATTTTTACAGACAAATACATTTACAAGTTGCTTTTATCTTAAAAAAAGTGAGGACATTCCACATTGTAACTGCAGTTATTGAGCCTTAAGTCAAGTATTCTTGGACATTACAAGGCTGATAAACTAAATCACTCAAACGAAGCCAAAGTAGAACAGGTATAAGTCCTGAGCACTTGGGACTGTCTATTCTTCAAGAAGCATACCTGGGAAGCTAATTCTAGAGAGGAAAAAGCTTCCCTTCACACTCTGTTGGACAGTACTAAGGCTTCTAGTCATAGTTCTGTTGTAGCTTAAATCCACTTTAACACAGTTCACTTTAACACATTAGATTGTTAGTGCTTCTCTTTTAACACAACAGAAAGTTAATGAATTCACTGGGCGTATTTAATGAACTCTATATGACTAGCCTGGCTACTGGCCATTCTCTTCTAGACAAGGATATCAAGCCTCCACACTACCATCTTCACTACATCTAAAAGTCCTCCTCCATGGCCTCCCCAGTTTGCCTCTTGCTGAAACTGAACTTTGCTTCTTTCAGACAGAGACTCTTCGAGGGGGACAACTTTTCCCCCATTATTTATTCTTGTTGGCCATAATCCTCTTGCCACTTGCTGTTGTGTGTTGTGTAGAGTCCAACTTCATAAATATATTGACTTTGTAGCAGATGGATGTGGATTTGGTGCCTGGAGTTGGTAAAGAGTCAATTACTTCACTTATAAGGCTATCTTATTAGATATGCCAAACCAGCTCCTACTCCAGCAACACCTGCAAAAGCCAGCAGCACATTTCTGATGCCGCCTTCTAGGTCCTCTACGTGGAAGAACTCCACAAACCCATCCTAGAAAACAAAAGAGAAAGACACATTTTCAAGTATGGGGGTTTCCACTTACTAAGAAAAGATAAACTGAAATACCTAAGGCCCGCCTCTATGCAAGGATGAACCAATATTAAACTCCAGCTGCAAAAGACACAAATCAACTTAAAATGGGGGGGTATGTGTTGAGGAATGTCTTTTACTACTATCCCCGTGTGACTCTTACCACTTCATAATTCCAGCTGAACTACAATAAGCAAAAGACTCTACCCAAAAGCAAAAGACTCAACAACCAATTAAAAAAAAAATAGCCTACAGGAAACCAGGATTTGATGAACCAAATCAAGACAGTCAAACCACTACCTCTATGGACCCACTACTTACATCAACATCATGCAAACAGAGGTCCGTAAGTTAAAACTTGAAAACTGAGCTGTGCATCATAAAAACCTTTAGTTATCCCCAGTCTCTCTATAAAATCCTCCATTCTATTTCCACTCCAAGCCCCTCTTCAACCTTGAAACAAACTTACCCAGCCTCTTTGTTTGACTAGCCAGTCTCGTTTTGTCCTTACGAGAACATCTGTGATGCTTTCTGCTAGTGGTTCAATGCAGCTTTCCTGGTTTATACTCTTCAAGTGTTTAGCCACAAAGGCACCAAAAGAAATGAGAGTCACAATCCTGCCCCAGTTTGTTACTCCGTCACTAAAAACATGAAGCATCACTCGAGACAAAGATTTGACGTCGTCTTCATTTTTGATGTCCAGTTTCCGAAGCATACCTGAGAGGAAGAAAAGCACGCGGGTTCTCACGGCCTCCTTTGTCTAAGCCGGAGCACGATTCGCCTGCCCACCCACGGCGGGGGAAATCGCTGTTCGGGCTCCATAGAACTCAGGCCGACCCCACTTGAAAATTGACATCCCACCCTTTCCGGCCTTTGAACAGCGCTATTTCCAAAAGAATCGAGTGGGCGGAAACAATGACTCATGGCCAGAATATTCTGGTTTCAGAAATAGGATGCGAGTCGTTTCAACACTGACCCGTTTCGGTTTCCACCCACAGTGAGCAGGCTGAGGGACGACAAAAGACAGTGCAGCCTCGGCGACGACCCCCTTCCTTACCTTGGAAGGCCGTCTCGTGGTTACGCTGCACCCCGTCCCCGACCCGCCGAAGGGTCTCTAACGCCTTCCGGCTGGTGGCCGCAGACCCGCCCATCGGCTTCGCGTCCTTGGCGCCAGTCGCCTGTTCCCTAAGGTACCGAGAGATAATCTCCAGCGACTGCCGGTACAACTCGTCGTCGTCCTCCTCCTCGGCTGGGGGCGGCGTGGAGGGCAGGGAGCCACCCGTAACGGAGCCATTACTGGCCTCCCCGACCAACTCCAGCAAGGGCAGGGCAGCCGGCCGCTTCCCGAGAGGCTCCGGCTCGTACCCGTCCAGCTCCTCTTCGGGCGACATGATGGCGTCGGCGGCCGGGGCTTCCATTTCTTCAGGCAGCGCGGCGCGGCGGGCAGGCGCGAACAGCCGCCTCACGGGGGTCGCGGTGACGCTGGGGCCCTCGGCGCCAATGGGCGAGGGCCGCGCGACCCTCCGGGGGTCGGGCCCCAGTGTGGCCGGGGGGCTCACGCCGGTGCTTCCGCCAATCACCGTTCCCGCTTCCCCTCCCCCTGCCTCTCGCCGCGCCGTGGCCTCCTTCCCCGCGGCCAGATGCCGCTCTCCCGGAGGGGAGGCGGTGCCGCCGCCGCCGCTGCCGGCCCCTAACCTGGCCCCCCCACAGTAGAGGTTGAGTCCAATGACTGCGTTCCTTTTGAGGCCAAACATCTCAAGCCTAAGTCTCCGTCGCCTGGCTGAGAAAAAAGGCGTAGGCAGCTGCGGACTCCTTACTTGAGGGAAGCGGAAGTAAGGAGTGAGAGAGGCGCTCCCACCTCACGGTTTTAGGGCCGGTGTTACGTTGTAGGCGTCAAGAGCCTTCCCCCTACCACGAAAAAAGGGGCGGAAGCTTCTGGAGTTGCATACCCATTGACCGGTCGGTTGCGAGGGGCGGGGCCTAGGGCGGAGCCCCTCGCGACCGGTTACGTAAGGGCGGCCCTCGCGTCCGTGCTCCAGACGTCACTCTTCCGGTGTGCGTGCCGGACCTGCCCAGGTGGCTGCCGCGGCTGCCCCGAGCTGTGACCCGTGCGAGCCCCTGCCTTTGCTTATAAGCTGGAGGCTTTTCCCATACCGAAGACTTAACCTGGGAGCCCCTCATATTGGGGAAGGGATGAGGCAGTTCTGCCTCGGATGGGGCACAACAGTCTTAGCGTGGGTAAATGAGGGCACTGTGGGGCACCTGTAGTTATTTTACATATTGGCAGCTGTCTCGTTCTAACAATGTTTGGAAATGGGGAAGCTGCACGGACTACTTTATAGAATCATGTAAATGTACTTTGGCCAAGTGGAATTGTCTGTCCCAGCTAAATTTTATACCGGTCTTCTTACTGGCTTTTGCCTATTCCCCACCCTCTGCCAGAGTACCTGGTGCTATTTACATATAAACCTTACTCTGTTGGACCACTTGAGACTCTTGACACTTTTTTTTTTTTTTTGGATTGGTAATAAGGTACGTTTGACTCTAGGGGTAAATCTCTTGAAGACAAGCAAGAGTCCCAATTATATGCCATATATGTGAGTTAACATTAATTGAAGCAATCTCTTTTCGTCAAAACATCTGTAAAAATAATAATAGCTATAATTCGACAGCAAGGTATCTACTCTTTGGATACTTTGCACTGATTGGTGCCAGGGCAAGGGGGTCATTAGTCAATGCAGCTGGTCCTGAGGTCAGTCCCTTGTGTGGTTTGCTGCTTTTCTGGGCTTGGAGCTCAAACGTAATTGATGCCTAGACTGTTTGATGCGGGTTAGAACCTCATTGTCCTGGGGGCTTAATGCTTAAGGGTTATTCTTTGGCCCCTTGTTTATTCCCCTTCTAAGGGGGGTCTAGGCCCCATGACAAGCAACATGCCAGGGGAGGAGACATCAGGGGAGGGTCTGAACTGCATGACCAGCAAAGGGAAAGGTCAGTCAAAACTGGGATGACCAGCGATATGCTAGGACAGGAAAGATTACCCTGGAGGACAAGGTCCTTGTTTTCCCAGTTTTGCCTGTTGCTAGGCACCCAGGGCTTTCTGCCCTAGTGACCTTCTGTACCTGGCCTATGGTCCTTGCTCTGCTCCTAACTGCCTACCATAAAAGGCTCAAAAATAAAGAAATAAAATTAGGATGCTATTGCAATATAATAGGCAAGAATTAATGGTGACCTGTACTTGGATGGTGGTAGTGGAAATGGAAACAATAACATGGAGAGATACTGTGGAGGCAGGGTCTATAGGGCTTGATGACTAAAAGGAGGACAAGAACAGAGTGTGACATTATCATAAAATAGACATCCATATTAATTATTCAACTCTTTTATTCCTCAACCTTGTAGAGCAGAGGTTGTGTGTCGGGGGGGGGGGACGGTTTCTTAAGGTTCTATATTTAATTCCAGTTTTGGGAGGCTTTCCACTCTGTTGATAGAAATTTCTAGAACTAATGGGGCACACTGTTCTCTTCCTCTGAGACTAATCTTTTGCCTTTAAACTTTTTTCTAAGGTCTCTTTATACCCTACTCTTTCTTTTGTCCCCCACATATCAAAATTTTATTTACTTCAATAATGAAGAAATTAACAGGATGACAAAGATTGTTCAATGAAGATATGAGAAATTGGAACTTATGTAGTCAGTAGGGATAGAAATGCTGAAGAAGGATGCTAAATTAGATACAAAAGCAGCTAATGTCCTATAGGGCAATAAACTATAACTTTTGGGGTTATCTTTAGTAGACTAGAAAAAAAATCACTCTGTTTTATTAGTTCTACACATTACCCTCTAACTTTTGAGGGCTGTAAAACTTCTGGGTGCTAATCAAACAAAATTATAACTTCAAGATAATCTTGTGACCCTTAGGCTGACTTAACTTTAAAATGCTCTAGCAAGACAATGAAAGATCACGTAGTCATCATTTTGCCTTGTTTCTAAATGTGTCTAAACAACTCCCACCCCTCTGTGACCATAAATAATCTCTAAAGATTATTCGTTTTCAAATGATTTTATTTATTTATTTTTAGAGAGGGGAAGGGAGGGAGAAAGGAGAGAAACTTCGATCAGTTGCTTCTCACACATTTCGCAACCAGGGACCTGGCCTGTAACCCAGGCATATGCCCTGACTGGGAATTGAATCGGCTACCTTTTGGTTTGCAGGATGACGCCCAATGCACTGAGTCACACCAGTCAGGGCTAAAGATTATTCTTGATGACACACTAAAAATGTTGATTTCATGTTTTTGTGTCAAAATCATTCATTGAACTTCTTGGCCATTTCCTACACTTCTTACCGCATCCCATATTCTTTCATGCGGTGCCTCCAGCATCAGTATCTTCCTACCCTACCATCACAACACCATAATTATCATCTCTGCCTACAAGATCATAATTTGAGGCCCTAATTTTCATAAGTAACACTAGTATATAAATAGGGTTCAGTAGCCTCTCAGCAGGGGTGAAAGACATTGCTAACTGCCTTATCCAGTATTCATTCTTCTTCCTTTCTGACAGAACCCAGAATTGGTATGGCAATTCCATAATGATCAGGAACTCATATTCCTTCTATTATGTGGTTCTGCTATTCTCATTCATGGTCCGAGATGGCTAACTTCACCCATGTTATCTGTGTTCCAATGAGAGGAAGGAGAAGAGGGAAGGCAAAGGGTACCTAACTTCCTTCAGTGACACTTCCCATACGTTGCATACCACTTTTGTTAATATCCTGTTAGCTAGAAATTAGTTACATGGTCTCCTAGCTGCAAGGGAGGCTACAAAATACAGTCTTTATAGAGTGTCTGTGTGCCTCAGTTCTCCTTCAAACTGATGTTATAAACTGAATACAGTTCCAAATAAAGAACTGGATAAGTTGAGATTCTAAAACATACATTGAAGACCAAAAGCCCAAGCCTAATCAAGACACTCTTGAAAGAGAAAGAAGAAGAAAATAAAAAAGAACAACAATGAAGGTATTACCCATGCTGAACATTATGACTTAAAAGCCTATAGAAAAAAAATACATTGTGATATTAGCAGGGATAGACAAATGGATCAATATAACAGAATAGAGAGCCCACAAATAGACTCCTATGTATTTGGCAACTTGATAACAAAAACTGCATTGCAGACTGGTAGAGAAAGATGGATTGCTCAATAATACATGGAGCTAGGATAAATGAATATTTATATGAAAAAATAAAACTGGATCTCTACCTCATACCATATATAAAAAATAAATTCCACATGGATTAAAACTTAAAGACTAGAGTATTTTATGAACTCAGGGTAGGAAAGAATTATTAAACAGCATATGAAAAGCAGTAACCATACAGGAAAAAAAAAGTGACAATGTGATGACATGAAAATGAAAACATGTTTGGTGCCAAAATTAGACTTACGAGCAAAGTGCATAAGCATGGAGGAGGGAACGATTAACCCTGCCTCAGGAGAAAGTCATTTTGAGGTGGGTCTTAAGGTGTGTCTGAGTGTTCACCAGGGCAAAACACTCTAAGCAGCGAGAATAGCATATGGAAAAGTGCAGGGCCAAAATAGTACGGTGTAGTCATGGAAACACCTGCGGTAAAATATCCAGTAAAGAGGGGCTGTGTGACATCACAGGCTTTTGAGTCAAATCAACCCAGCCCTACCACTTACCAATTCAGTGACTTTGGGCATATGATTTAGTTTCTGAGTATGTTCGCTGACCTGTGAAGTGAGAGTATTCCTACCTCTTGAAGTTGTAAGGATCTAAGACAGCTGTTTTCTAAGTGGCGTACAAAGACTCCCAGAGTCCCCAAAACCTTTTTTGGGGGGTCCATGAGGTCAAAAGTATTTTCACAATACTAGATGTTATTTGCTTTTTTCACTGATCATGCAAAAGCAATGGGAATACAACTGCTGATACCTTAGCATATATCAAGGCAATGGCACCAAACTGTACTAGTAGTCATTGTATTCTTTACTGCTACACACTTGCAATTTTTAAAAGGGCCAATTTCACTTAAGAATGACCTTGATGAAACTGTAAAAACTGTTCATTTTATTAAACCTCAATTCTTGAGTGCATGGCTTTTAATATTCTGTTCAACAAATGGTAAGTGCACATAAAGCACTTTTGTTTTATAAGGAAGCATGATCGTTGTCTCTGGGAAAAGCATTTGTGCAAGTATTTGAATTGTGAGCTGAATTGGCTATGTTCTTAAAAAATGAATCACTGTTTTAACTTGACGGAATGACCAACAGTCAAAGTATAATTATTTAGATGTATTTGGCATTTTCTCAAAAATAAACAAAGTGGACCTGTCACTTAAAGGAAAACGACTTATAGTATTTGTTGCCAATGATAACATTTGAAATTTCAAGTGAAAATTATATTTTTGGAAAACTTGTATTTACTACAGTGAGCTGGCAGCTTCTCAACAGTGAAAGATTTTGCTAATGGGATTGGTTGTGATTTGAATGAATGTGAGTATTTTTTTATGCTAGATAATGGGATATATTATTAACTTATGGACTATTTGTGTTACTGAGTGAACCAATATTTTCCAAATGACCAATGTATGAAATTTTAAAATCATGCTTGGGTAGAAGATTCATTCAAATTGCAAGACAAACCGATGGGTTTTAATGTAACAATACAGAAAGTTCACTGATATGGTTTCAAACACCACATTCGATTATCCTTGAAAAAATTACCACTTGTCATGGTTTGGTGTACTATCAAAGAAGAACATCCAAAATTATCTGAAAAAGGGAATTAAAACATCTCTTCTTTTTTCAATTATTTATCTGTATAAGGACAGATTTTCTCCAAATACTTCAGCCAAAACATATAAAAAGGCATAAACAGATAAGAAAATCAAGCTATTTTGGCCCTGGCTGGTGTAGCTCAGTGGATTGAGCACGGGCCTACAAACCAAAGGATTGCGGTTCGATCCCCAGTCAGGGCACATGCCTGGGTTGCAGGCCGGTTCCCAGCAGGGGACTCATGAGAGGCAACCATACATTGATATTTCTCTCCCTCTCTCCTTCCCTTCCCCTCTAAAGAAAAATGAAATAAAATCTTTAAAAAAAAAGGAAAAGAAAATCAAGCTATTTTAATTAAATCAGGTATTAAGATATTTGCAAAAGTATGAAACAATGATGCTTTTCTCACTATTTTTTCTTTTGGAAATGTCATTTATATGTTTGGCTGGTGTGACTCAGTGGATTGAGTGCCGACTTGAAAGCTGCAAGGTCGCATTGGTTCGATTCTTGGTCAGGACACATGCCTGGGTTGCAGGCCAGGTCCCCAGTTGGGGGCGAGAGACAACCAACTGATGTTTCTCTCTCTTTTCTTTCTCCCTCCCTTTCCCCCTTTCTAAAAATAAATAAATAAAATCTTTAAAAAGAGAGAAAATATCATTTATACTAACTTGCAATTGGTTCAGTAGTTTTTTAATAAAAATTTATTTGAACCAAACTAATGACATGCTGAGAAGCAAGATCTCAAATTATCTCTATTATTGTTTTTTGTTTTTAAGATTTTACTTATTTATTTTTAGAGAGAGGGGAAAGGAGGGAGAAATAGAGGGAGAGAAACACCATGTGTGGTTGCCTCTCACTTAGCCCCCACTGGAGACCTGGCCCGCAACCCAGGCATGTGCCCTGACTGGGAATTGAACTGGCGACCCTTCAGTTCACAGCCCGTGCTCCCTGTTATTGTTTTTAAATGAATCAATATTTTAAAAGTTTATCAGTTTTTGCCCTGGCTGGTGTGGCTCAGTGGACTGAGTGCTGGCTTGAGAACCAAAGGGTCACTGGTTCGATTCCCAGTCAGGGCACATGCCTGGGTTGCAGGCCAGGTCCCCAACAAGAGGCACAGGAGAGTCAACCAAGCATTGATGTTTCTCTCCCTCTCTTTCTCCTACCCTCCCCCTCTCTAAAATAAATAAATAAAAATTAAAAAAAATAAAAGTTTATCAGTTTTAATTTCTAATTTAGTAAATATTGGTAGATATAACGCACATAAACCTGAATTCTTTGGGCCCTCATTAATTTTTAAGAATACAAAGGGATCCTAAAACCAGAGTTCAAGAACTGCTCACTGGTCTGTGAGATTATATATCATTTACCACAGTAGCTATTAATCTGCAGTAGGAGCATAGAAGAGTGAATGGCCAAGCTAAGATTTTTAAAAGATTTTTATTTCTTTTTAGAGAGAGGAGAAGGGAGGGAGAAAAACATCCATCAGCTGCCTCTTATATACACTCCAATTGGGGACAGAAGCTGAAACCCAGGCATGTGCCCAGACTGGGAATTGAATCAGTGACCTTTGACTTTGCAGGACAACCCTCAACCAACTGAGCCACATCAGTCAGGGCAGGAGCTAAGATTGAAGAGACAGTTTGGTGCCAGATTGACTGTGAGGTGCCTTGAGTGCCTTTGACAACACTGTAAGCAGGACATGGCATGACTGAGTTTTATATTTTAGTAATCCAAGTCTGAGAGCAGTATGCAAGATGTGGGAGAGGCTGGTTCCTAGAAATCTAGGGGGTTGTTGGAATTGTCTGGGAAAGATTTGACAAAGATTTGAATGAATGTATCAAGAATGGGAAAGGAGGAAATGACTTAGATTTAAGAAACATTTCTCAAGTCAGAATCAGCAGGACCCAATACCAAATGGATGTGTGACATAAGAAACAAATCTAAGATAACTTCAAGATGTCCATAATGGGAGACTGGGTAACTAGTGATGCTTTTAATGAGATAAGGGTATATGTTTAGAAGACAAGAATATTGGGGATGCCCACGCTGGTGCGGTTCACTGGATGGAGTTCTGCCCTGTGAACCAAAAGGTTGCTGGTTCAATTCCCAGTCAGGTCATAAGCTCAAGTTGTGGGTCTGGTCCCTGGTTGGGGGGCATGTGAGAGGCAGCCAACTGATGTTTCTCTCTCACATCAATGTCTCTCTCCCTCTCTTTCTCCCTCCCTCCCCCTCTCTCTGAAAATAAATAAATCTTAAGAAGAAAAAAGGATGTTGGGGAGAATGATATATATTGAGCCTGAAATGCCTATGAGACTTGTAGGCTGGAAATCTAAGAGGTAGTTAGAAATGCAGGATTGAGGTTACAGGCATGGTCAGGGATACAAATATTGTTTCAGTAGTTATCAAGATTGAAGTATAAAAAAGAAAAAAATAATATATATTGTGTGTCTGTTATATGCCAGACACTTTGGTAAATATGTGTGGGTAGAGGCCTCATAACGGAAGGCCTCAATTTTCTCTGAAAGGGAAACCACGTATGTGGGGGAGTTGGGACTATTCCTTTGGGACTTTAACCACTCTTAACATTCTTGCGGAGAAAGTTCCTGTCTTTGCTGGTGCTCTCTTCTGGTGAAGTAGGAAAGTTAGTGGAAAGGAATGGAAATTCCTTTTTACTTTACATTACAATTTAGCTATATTCACAGAGAGCACAGGCTTTGATGTCAGATTTGGATTTGAGTCTGCCTCTGTCCCTTACTAGCTCACTGACTCTGGTCACGTAGTTTAACCTCTGTCCGCTTCCACATCTGTAAAATAAGTAAAATAAGCTACCTTGCAGATTATGAAAACTGAATGAATAATGAGGGTAAAATGGTAACTGTCGTCATCATCATCATCACTATTTTCCTCCCAGCAGTTCTGTGAGGTAAAGATTATATCATTATCTCCATTTGTACAGAAAATAAAAATTAAACATAGATTCAGAAACTTCTCTACAGTCAACTTTTAAATGGTGACTAGCATTTGAATTCAGGTCTCGTTTTACAGCCCTTCGTCATCCAGGGAGACTATAGAGAGGAAGAGAGGAGGACCATATGCACGCAGAGGAATACCGGTACTTAAAGGTAGGCAGGAAGAAAGACCTCATCAAAGAAGAATCAGAGATAAATGCTCCAATGTATTAGTTTGTTAGGACTGCTATAACAAAGTATTACGGACTGGGTGGCTTAACCAACAGTAACTAATTTTCTCATAGTTCTAGAGGTTAGGAGTCCTAAGATCAAGGTATAGGCAGGGTTGTTATTTCTGAAGTCTCACTCCTTGTTGTAGATGGCTTTCTTGTCCTGTCTCCACATTGTCTTTCCTATGTGCACATTTGTGTCCTTATGCGCTTTTATAAGGACACGAGCGTGGATGACACAGGGGCCACACACTGAACCTGACAAGCTCAGGGGAGGCCTGGCTGGCAGCCTTAGAAACTCAGAGACCTAACATAACCACATAGGATGGTCTGAAATTAAAACTTTCTAGCTAAAAGTGAGTCATGGCAGGTAGTCATGTCTTAGGTTATTATCTTTCTTTTTTTTTTTTAAATCATTACCTGAGGATAGAGAGATCTGTTGCTACCTCCTACAGGCAACCCGACTAGGGATCAAGCGTCCCAACTGGGGATCAAATCTACAACCTAGGTATGTGCCCTGACCGGGAATCAAACCTAGAATCTTGTGGTGTGTGGATGCTGTAACCAAACTGAGCCACTTGGCCAGGGCTGGGCTGGTATCTTTCCTGACAAAGGTCAATCCTTATCCTGACTGAACCTATTGTCTTTTTGTATCTATGATAACAAACATTTGGAATGTCAGGGTAATTTCCTTTTCCTATACCCCTCAGGGCACCAATTCCCACTAGAGGAGGAGCCCACAGAGCCCTTCATTGTTACTGTTACCATGTTAATTGTTATTGTTAACTATCCTATACTCACCTACATAAAAGTATGTGTCTATTCCTTTTACTTTTTATCCCATCCTAGAGATTTCCCTCCTTTGATTTCTCCTGCCTCTCTATCACCAATGAATTTCATGTAACACCCCCTACCCCACATCTTCCCCTTTGGTTCTAATGTACAAGATATAGTGGTAAACCTGCCATTTTCTGGAACATTTTCTCAATTCTTTGAGATTTTGCTTCCCAGCTTGTCGTCAGTTTGCCTCAAATAAACTCACAGACACTCTTACAGGTTTGGACATTTCTTTTTTTTTTTTTTTTAAGATTTATTTATTTATTTATCTTTAGAGGGGAAGGGAAGGACAGAGGGAGAGAAATATCAATGTATGGTTGCCTCTCGTGCATCCCCCGCTGGGAACTGGTCTGCAACCCAGGCATGTGCCCTGACTGGGAATTGAACCGCGATCATTTGGTTCGCAGGCCCGCGCTCAATCCACTGAGCTATGCCAGCCAGGGCCGGACCTTTCTTACATTGACGCTAGTCATATTGGACTAGGGCCCCCAATCATGGCCTTACTTAATTTTGAGTACCTCTTTAAAGACTCTTCAAATACAGCCGTACTCTGAGGCCTGGGGATTAGGTCTTCAACATACGCATTTTGGGCAGGACACAACTCAGCCCTTAACACTGTTGTTTTCATGGCATCCTTTGTTTTCCTTCACAGCATATATAACAATTTTATTATGTATATTTTAATAATTTAAATTCTTTATATATCCTAAATTCTGAAATTGATAGTACCTTTTAAAATTCTGCCTTCTCATTTTTTGTTTCTTTACTCATACTTTTATTACTTTTTTCCCTTTAAATATATTAAACATACTTGTTTATATGCTATATCATAATTCCAATACCCAAAGTCCCTGTGGACTTAATCTATTTATAATTTCTGCTCATTCATGGTGCCTTATTCGCTGTTGCTTTGTGTTTGGAGTTTTTATTTGTGAACTCCTATTTGAAGGAACTTTAGCTCTAGGGATTTTTTGAGGTCTAGATTTGAGATGCACTTCTCCAGGGAGGATTTGTGTTGGTTTCCCTCAAGAGCCTGGGGATACTACCAACCTGTGACTACTTTAAATTCTGGGCTTGAAGTTTTTGTTTATTTAGGAAGTGAGAATTTAGGCTATAACCCCCTGAGAGAACTAGTCTGTAAATTCCCAGGGGAATTTTTTTTTTCCCCTGACTCAGAACCAAGATTGAGATAGGGACATTTTCTTGATGTCCCTCTTCTCAGGGTGGGTATTTCTGGTTTACTCTTTACTGAGAGTGGAGTCTTCAGGGGGATTCCGATTCAGCTGCTCTTTTTGCAAAAGCCCTAGGCTTCGTCTACTGTGCCCTCAGAAACCATTAAGATAGAAACTGTCACTGGGGATTGGCAGATGCCTCTACAGCAGCCACCAACTTCAGCCTTATGATTTTGGATTCATACTTTTGCTTGTTGTGTTTGAGCTGCTGTTTCATAGTGGAGTGCTATATTGCCGGATGTCGTTATACTGTTGGATGTCTGTGCCCTCACACCCGCACTGTGGGTTCCATGAGAGCAAAGGCTTGGTTTAGGTCGTCACTGCTCTTTTCCCGGAACCCAGCCCTGTGCCTAGCACACGGAAAGTGATCAATAAATATTTATTGACTGTATGAAGGTGGGAAAAAGGTAGGAATTGCCAGAAAGGCACTGAGGTAGAAAAAATTGAGGTAAGGACTGAAAACTGGCCATTGTATTTGTCAGTTAGGTTGTTTTGAAAATAGATTTCATAAATTAACAGGGCAGAAGCTGAATTTCAGATTAAAAAGTAAATAGGAGAGTGATGAAAAAGCACAGGGTGGCTGGATTAAAGAAAAAGGAAAAAAATTTTTTTAGAGTGACAAATCTATTTCAAATATTCAAATATATTTGCTGGTTAAGGAGAATGGTTTTCTGACATGAAAGAAATTATAAAGGACAGAGAAGAGACCATTGAGAGGGTACAGTGTTCCAGGAGAGACAGACGGGAGGGCAGAGGCTCAAGTTAAAGCCTCTGTCCGAAGACCCTCTTCTTTAGCCAGGCCGGAAGGTGCGGATGGGGTGCCCTCACAAGGTAGTTTAGAGCGCAAAAGGAGGAACGCTGGGGACTGCGGCGCTTGTTTGTCTATTTTCCTTTTGTGTTAGAATGCAAAGTGGTCTACAAAAGCAGAGGCTGGAACTGGAGAGAGGAGCCTGAGGAGAGCAGCTGTGGGCAATTCACAAGGCATCTGTGAGTTCTGCCAAGGGCAGCCTGGAAACCACCCATGGGTACCAGTTCCGACTGGTGGTTAATGCTCTCCCACTAACACAGTAGCCAGCAACTGACCGGTGTGTGTGAGAGGCAACTGGATAGACGTTTCTCTCTCACATCAATGTTTCTCTTGCACTCTTTCTCCCTCCCTTCCCCGTTCTAAAAATAAGTAAAAAATTAAAAAAAAAAACAAAAACAAATTAGCGGTTTCTAGTACATACCACCAGGCTCTGACCTGAGTGCTGTCCTGTCCAACTATTGTACACATAGTTTAGTTAAGAAATGATGACAGCCCTGACCAGTGTGGCTCACTTGGTGGGCCGTTGTCCTACAAAGCCAAAGGTCATTGGTTCAGTTCCCTCATCAGGGCACATGATTAGGTTGTGGGTTTGGTCCCCCGGCTGGGCATGTGTGAGAGGCAGACCATCAATGTTTCTCTCTTCCGTAGATGTTTCTCTCCCTTTCTTTCTCCCTCCCTTCCCCTCTCTCTGAAAAATAAAATAAAGATATTTTAAAAAAGAAATGATGATCACATTTGTAGTTGTCAAGAGTATGGGAGGGACAATGAAGATGTTGGAGAGCAGTATGAGAATGCAAAGGGATCTTGCAGGCTAGATCAAATCTAACGAAATTTAGTCTGAATAGGTTCAATATGTTAAATAGACATATAAACATAGTGTATACGGCATACTACGTTTTGAAAATTACTTAGGAGACCCCCAACAGAAATATGGACAGTTAAAATAGAAGATATGCAAATAGCATGTACATACACACATACACACTCACACCTACATATACACATGCATGTGTAGGTGTTTGTGTTGTGTATGAGTTAACTTTTGCTCCTCCTTCATATTGGCAAACATTTTAAAGGCATGGGGAAATGGCTAGGGTATTCTCACAAGGTTGGTGAGAATATAAACCATTTTAGGACAGTTTTTAAGTATGTATTAACATTTTAAATGTGCATACCCCGTGACCCAAGAATTTAATCTCTCCATATTTATCCCAAAGAGTTACTCTCATATAGCACTAGAGGTATAAAGAATTTTCAATGAAACACTGTAACAGCAAAAAATTAGAAACAATATATATGTCCAACAACAGAATGGTTAGATAAACTGTGATACATCCATTCTATGGGATACTATATAGTGGTTATAGAAAGAGTGAGACAACTTTATATGTACTGACACAAAAAAATCTCTGAGCCCTGGCTGGTGTGGCTCAGTGGACTGAGTGCCGGCTTGCGAACCAAAGGGTTGCGGATTTGATTCCCAGGCACGTACCTCGGTTGTGGGCCAGGTCCCCAGTTGGGGGTGTGTGAGAGGCAGCCACACATTGATGTTTCTCTCCCTCTTTCTCCCTCCCTTTCTCTAAAAATAAGTACAATCTTAAAAAAAAAAGTTCTCTGAGACATGTTCAGTGAAAAGATATAGAATAATACAAACTATTTGATACCATTTGTTTTAAAAATCTCATACTACACATTACTATATGTAAACATATATTTGTGTAAATATTTACATAGACAAAAGTCTAAAAGGATATATAACCAAAATGAACTAGTATATATCTCTGGGAGAAAAGGACCAGGATTTGGGATAATGGTCAAAGAAGGCTCTGGCCATATCTGTAGTTCTTTGAATGAAGGTCTTAATCTCTATTATTTATATCTTTTATTTGTATATTATTTATACAATCAAAACAATCCTATCTTATCCCCGAAATTACACGTCTAGGTTTTAGTTAGCGTCAGTTTTAATGAGTCAGTAGGGTGAGTAGTGAAGAAAGTCTAAGAAGGTGTAGGGCTCTCATACAGAGATTAGATTGATCTGAAACTGGGGAATAGTTCGCTGGTTGGAACCAAAGAACAAAAGACAGAGGTGACTGAGGGTGTGGTGAAAGTGTCTTGAGATCGTTGCCTGGGGAGCCTAAGGTGCCTTGAGATAGATGTTCAGGGCAAGAAGTGAAGACAGGAGGATCTGGTAGACTGGAACGAGAGCTGGCCCAAACCAACTGATACTTTTCTTAAGAGAGAAGTGCTCCTCACCTCTTCTCCTTAGACTGGATGAAGCTCATGACAAGGTTGTGCCTCTCTCCAAAGAGATCTCTTTTGAAAACCCTGTCTCCACTTTCTATACTTTTGA
>PVKM010010063.1:0-35602 GCA_004027735.1 Carollia perspicillata | reverse complement strand
GGGAGGTTTCCTCTGCCTGGTGACCTCTTTCCCCACTGCAGGCAGGATGGGCTCAGCTCCCATCCATAAAGAGAATTTCCTGCCCCGTGATTTGGAGGCTACCAGTAGGCACCACCCAAACCCCCTCCCCCTCCCCGGGTGGCCTCAGACGTTCATTTGCCGGCTGGGTCTGCCTGGCTTGGGTCTAGTCTTTGCTTGTTCTCTCCTGGCCCTTCTGCCAACAAATCAAAACTGAGTCAGAAAGTCTCCAGTTCCTAATCCTGCCCTGAAGGGGGCTTCATTCTTAGAGTGTTTGTTCGTTGATTGATCATGTTTTTTAAATATTAAAATTACCGCATTGATAAAGAAAATTCTACAGGATAAGTAATTGAGGAGATTGTGAACTTTATGTAATGTATCTTTCCTAACCTGCTTCCACAGTTGCTGGTATCTTGGGGTTCGGCCTTGGAAAGGCATCCTACATAAGAGTGTGCCAGGCTAAATTCCATTCCCTTGACAATCAGCTGCGTGGGGCTGGTTTTGGCCCAGGGCATAACAGGTTTGTAATCTGTTTGACTGAGGGATTGTAATGTAGATAATTATAAAAAGGTACACAAAAAAGTCATTCAGCATTTATAATGTTAAACAGCTTCTTAACATCCATATATTGGGAAAAAACCTCTTTAACCTCTTTAAATTTCGAGTTGTCGCTATTCAACTTCAATCATAATTCTTATTTAACTTAGTTACCTATTTCATTTGCTTAACAAACATTTAGTGAGTACCTGCGATGTTTAAGGCATTATGCAGGTTTCAAAAGAATATATTAATCAGCAGTCGTGGTTTCTACTATCACGGGCTCACGCTGTATTTAAACAGGTGTGTGGCGATTTTCATTCAGGGATGCAAATGGTTGAAAACCAGTTCTGCCACTTACTAAATGAACTGTGTAACCTTGGGAAAGCTCCTTAAACTCCCTAACGTTCAGTTCTCTCGTCTGTGTAAAATGGTGAGCAGAATTGTGTTGTGGAATGTTCTAAGGAATAGAGATGACAATTCATGACGCTCAGTAAATAATAGCTGCTGCCACTACAGTATCGGAGGACTAGTGCTGGGGACACAGTTCATTAAAGACCCTCACTGGTCCCGGGGGATTCTGCAGAGTCCGAAGTAACATCTGCTCGAGTGTGGTTGGTAGGGGAGTGACACGGGTGTAATAATGTGTAGTTTCAATTTGAACACTTCACCTAAAATGCCATAGGGTGAGCTTGAGTGTGATATTGTTACGTTATAGAACTACATTCTTATGATTTTGTAATGAAAGATTTAATAATGAAACAGGGGCGTTATTTGTGCTGCGCCCTGTATTTAAGAGGTAGCACAGTACTGGGAAAACATCGGACATGAACATCATTATTGGCTTTTTCTGAAATTTAAATATTTCATTGTTTATGCTATTACAGTTGTCTCATTTTTCCACCTTTGACCTTCCCCCACCCAGTGTCCCCTCCCTCCCCTACTCCCACAGTAAATCCCCACATTGGCCTTTTTTGAGTGAAATTCTGGCAGTCTCAAACCAAGGAACAGCTCCCATTATTCCTTAAGAAATTAGGCCTGTGGACTTCAGGAAAATCGAGTTAAGACGAAGAGCTTCCAGTTTCAAAGCACAAACCTCTCTTTCTGTTTCTGTCCTAGGCACTGCCTGCTTACCTGTGAGGAGTGCAAGACGAAGCACGGGTTAAGTAAGGAGCAGACTCCACAGCCTGCAGCTCCCTAGACTGCGTCTGGGGCTGTCGAGGTTCTTACACCTCTGAATGTGTACACAGTTAAAGTTTCAAGTGTACCTTAAAATCATATACTTAGAGTAGAACGAAAATATGGGATTCTATTGAAATGCTTTAGGTGGAAGATCATCAGTTCAATTGAAAATTGTATGTTTTCCTACTGTGTAACAACATGCCGTGAAGTTCACTCTCCGAAAAGAAGGAATGTTGTGTTCTAATTTGTTTACAGCGAAGTAAAAGAATTTAGAATCCTCTCTCGTTCTCCCATCCATTCTTTCATGCCGCTTTCGTTCTGGGTTTTAAGGTCTCGTAAAGTGGACAGGAATAAAAGTTGAGGAACTGGGAGAGTTGTGCCCCAAGGAAAACCGTCGTGAGTGGAGATAGAAGCACAGAGCACAAAAGATTGCTTCTTATAGGTGTGTGGAATGCTTTCTAAAGTGTAAGGACCAAGATTTTTTAAAAGATATTATTTATTTTTAGAGAGAGGGGAAGGGAGGGAGAAAAGGAGGGAGAGAAACATCAATGTGCGGTGCCTCTTGTGCGCTCCCTCCTGGGGACCCAGCCTGCCACCCAGGCATGTGCCCTGGCTGGGAATCGAACTGACAACTCTTTGCTTTGCAGTCGGCGCTCAATCCACTAAGCCACACCAGCCAGGGCCTTTTAACTTAATGAAAACCAAGATTTTTAACTTAATGAAAAATACATCACTTCAAAGAGTCACAACATAAACCAGCTGTCTGTTCAGTGACCTCAGTGACTTTACGCCTTATTGGTATGGTGGGGTGTTGCTCAGCTCCTGGGCCCATGCTAGCGTCAGCCCTCCAGCCCTGGGTTCTTTTATGTACAACCAGTGGCTGAAAAGAATAAACATCACTTCCCAAATGGTCCCTTTTCTTCCCAAGGGACAGTTTGTTATGGGAGGAATCATGGGAAGAATTAATTCATAGAATAATAAACTTTTAGGGCTGCAGGGAGCTCAGAAGGGGCCAATTCACCGCCCTGAGTTGGATTCCTATTTACTTCCAGGTTTTTTGCGAGAAAAAAAAACCTCTTCCATTGAGGACGCTTTGTTTTACGGCAAGTTGTCTGAGCCCTACTTAAAAACTTCTCTTGCATCTTTGCACAGTGTTTTATACACGTGTCACCGTGTATAGAGTGGGCATGTGTGTGTACGTGTTTGTATTTGGGGAATACATCTTGAAACCTGCACCACAGAGATAAAAAGGGAAACCTCATCAGAAGCTAATACTTGATATGAAATATTTTATTTTAAATGTCAAAATCGTAAGTTTCTATTTTACATGAATGTGAATGTATGAAATGAACAACTTCTTTATGTATACATCTCCTGGTTTCTCAGCCAACAAAGTTCTTCTGTAAATCAGAACACAGAGGCACTATTCTAGCTTCTTGGATGCAGTTTAAGTCTTGGCTCTGACAACTAGCAAATTGTGACTCTCTGCTCTCTTGGCTATGGGTAAAAATTCAGAATCAGGCACATTTTTTCCCCTGCATTCCAGAAAATAATCCCCTAGGGATCAGGACATTTTCACATTGCTAAGCACAGCAAGTCAGTGTAGAAATCAGTCTCGAGGTACTGGGAAAAGATAAATCTATTATTGTTGAAAAGGCCCATTGTTTTTATTGCTGACATCTTCATAGTTCTGAACCAAATTGGGCTCTTTTCGGGGAGGCTCTCTGCTTTTCCTATGTGGGTAAGTTATTCCTTGAAGCAGTTTTTTCCCCCCCACAATGATCTTAATGTGAAAGGATATCAATAAAGAAAAAACTAGGTGGTCATCCCAAAACTCTCAAGTATTTCGCTTCATTATCTACTGTATATATATATATTAGGAAGCAAGCATCCGGGAGACAGTCTGTTTCTTACATGCACACATGCTAAAGGAGCAGCATTTGTCGTTTGGCATTTAGTAACTGCCAACGACACTTAGCACTGAGCTGGTCATAAGCTTATAAAAGCGCTACCTTCATGATGAAAAAAAAGGATGTACTGTATATAATGCTTATATATTTTTAAAATTATCATTCAAGCAGCTCTTCTCTTCCCTTGCTGCCAGAATGGATGATATACCTAAATTGTATGAACATCATGAAAGCGATAACATTTCTCTTGAATGATGTGATTAAGCCACAGAAATGTCAGTTTTTTATTTTCAAATAATACAATCTGTTCGTTGCCAGAAAACTTTTACCCTTTGGAACTCTACCCCCACATTTCAGCCGTAGCGTTTGATTTCAGACATTCAGAGTTGGCAGAGAGCTCAGTGACTGAGCTGCAGGCCATGAAGTCCAGGACCAATCAGGTAAGTGACTGAGTGAAGCTGGACCAGCTGCATGTTACACACAGACACTGTCTTCACTCCCACACACAGCCTGCGGGCCTGCTGTTGTCAGGTCTTCCAGTTTGTCTAGCATGAACATAAGAACATGTCTGGTACTAAAATGCAGGCAACAACTTGCAGATTCCCCCATCAGTTCCACAATGGCCTAAGGTCTAATCCCTACATCGAGCCCCCTACTCTGCATCCTTCAGAGCAATTCTGCTCTTCTGTGGAGTCCTAATACAGGAACTGGGGAGCTGAAAGTAGGCTGCTTGCATAACAAAAACTTAAAACGTGGCACTGGCATTGAGAATGAGTGGCATATGGATGCTGGCAGGACCTTGAGATTGTTAGTACAAACCTAAAGGGCCTAGAGGAGGGTGTTAACAGCAGCTAAAGAGCTTCCAAGGCGGCTGTCAAGGAGGGATTGCAGAAGAAAGAACAGTATAGGAAGCTGAAGAAGACTGATTATGCAGTCAAGTTGAGCAGAAGTGTCACCTGTGGTAACATGGAAAACAGAAACTGCACCTAATGGACTTGATCTAGCTGAGATCTCCAGGCAGGGTGGAGGGTGCCACCTGGCTGCTGTCTAAAATGACCTAGGTGAGACATAACAATTACTCCATTTCCAAATGATTTGGAGAAACTATGTAAGCCCAAACCAGTGAAGTGTTATGTTCAGAAATGGCTTCCAGGCAAAGAGCAAATCCAGAGTGGGGCAATGACATTTTGTTCAAGACCTCGAAAAACGACAGTGCTTCACAGGACCTTCTCAACACACAAATGACTCTCCATGTCTCAGGGGCATAACCTTGTATGTAGACCCTGCCCAAGGCTCCTAAGGATCAGCTTCACAGGGAGCCCAAAACAGAAGAGACTGTTTCCAGTAGACAAGTGTGGCTTTTGTGAAGTGGATTTTCAATTGCTAACTTAAGAACTTCACAGATTCACAAAATTAACACCTGTTTGGACAGGGACAGCATAGAGGCCCTGGGATACTCGATTTCCATGGGCAGGCTGAGGAAACTACTCAGCTGCAAGCACAGGCTTCCTTCACAGGGAAGGCAGAACCACAGGCCATGAACTCCCAGGGGACGTGTGTTAGTCCTAAGCAAGGAACTGGCAACATAAACTGGCTCAACATCAATTTCTGGCCATGTGCCTGGTGTGTGCCTTACATCTCACTTTTTTAATGAGGATGTGTAGAGAATACTACGCGTAATACGTATTCAGTTTGAACAGGAAACTTGTAAGAGGTCTTCACACTTTTACCCAAGTGCTTCGCCCATACCTGGACCTGATAAATGATGAGCCCCTAGACTTTGAGCTGTTTGAATGGATTGAAATCAGAGTTCCTGGGAAAAGCTGTGAGTTGATTATGCATGTGGGAGGGTTGTGAATCACTGTGACCTAACGCTGGGGCAAAGATACATGGCTGGAAAACATTCCATCCCACACGTTCTTTTGAAAATCAAGAGCACAGGAATTCTCCATTCCTGCCCTGACAGGCAGGTTGGTGTGGAAAGGCTAGACTCGAGCCTAGGTGGTAAAGAGATGGCAATGCAACGTTTGACGTACTGGCTGGAACACTCACGCCAAAGCCCCAAGTGGCCATGTAAACAGTCTGACTGCTGTGAGGAGCTCACCTGACCCCTAGAAAGAGACCACATGGCAAAGCCCTGAAACGAAACAGAGAAAGAGGGGTGATGCTTGGCCAGGCCCCGCTGCTTCATTCAGTTCCTCTGAGCATCCAACTACAAAGCTGACACGGAGAGCCAAATCGTTCAGTGGAAATCCTTAATTCCTGACCCACACAAAAAATGGGATAATAAATGTGGGTTTTTTTTACTTTATTTTTCAATTACAGTTGACATACATTGTATTAGTTTTAGTGTACAACCCAGCGATTAGACATTTTATCACTTACTAAGTAATCACCCCGATAAATCAAGCTACTAAGTTGTGGGATGATGTGCATAATGCCAAACACTGACTTAAATACAAAGTATCTGGTAGAAAGGTAATATAAATAAGAATTTAGATAAAACCACAATTTCATTTTCTATGCACCTGAACCAAAAACAAGCATTTAAAAAGAGTAGACCAGATTTTTATTCCCCTGAAATCTGCAGTTTTTGAACATGGCCACTGCAGTTTTAAGGCACGGGGCCATCTGCTGTATGCTGATTATCCACGAGTCACACTAACCATGTTATTAAATATTCAGATAGATGACCTTATTTCCTATCCCTACACAATACCGCTTACTTCTAATTGTGCTTAAAAATAGATCGCAAACAACAAAACCATGAAACCAATGAAGATGCATGTTCCTTCATATTTTATTTACCATAAACATTAATACAGCAAACACTGAAGAAAAACTTTTAAACAGTTTTTTGATGTAAAGCTTAACACTTAAAATTATGCTATTTCCCCCCACCCACCCCAATTCAACATGCAGTTATCATTTATTTTCACGTATGCTGACTCTAGAGCATTATAATTTCTCGATCGTTTTGTAAGAGTATCCTTGTCCTGGAACTTAAATTTCACAAACTGTATATGGTCACGGTATAATACTATCATTCATACAGTTTCCCAAGGTGACTACATTCACACAATAGTAACATTAAAATCTGCATTTTTCAAACATTATTTTAATAAGCCAAACCATGGAAAACCCCAGTTCTAGTGTGAAACATGTTTATGAAGACTGCTGCTGGGCTCAAAGCATGCAGATATTCCCAACCACCTAGATGGCACTGGGCAGGGAGACTCCTTCGGTAGGTCCAAAGATGCGTTTTTCACTCATCCCAAGTATCTCCATATTTGTTTACTTTGACTAGGAAAAAAGCACAAATAGTTGATTCCAACAGCAATACATAAAAAGCACTATTTTAAGTTTGCTATTATAATGAAGTTATGTTTCTCATTTGAATGCACATGAGTGTCAAAGTAAAAAGCGGATGGCCAGACTTTAGTGAACTGGAGGTTAGACATAAATAGTAATGTACTGTATCAAGAATTCACATAAATATTTGATGTTCCTAACCACCTTATAAACACAAGCCCCATTTTAAGAGAAAACAGGTTAGTAACTTGCCCAAGGTCCAAGCCTAATCAAACAAGTAGAACTAACATTGAACACATCTGTTTGGCTCCAAAGCCTGGGTGCCTTTACATTACCATACTACCTAAGTGTGGTGTAAGTTGCAGCACATCCAAAAAAATTACCAGGAGATTAAAAAACGGTAACAAAATTAAACTGTTTTTCACAAAAAATATAGAAACAGAAACGGTCAAGTCCTCAAGTTATGGTTAATTCAATCTTCTCTCTTATGAGCCGTGATACTAGTTGCCAGGAGGAAACAGGTTCTGATATTCCTGCACTTTACACAAAACTGTATTCTGCAACACGCTCCTCTGTCTCCTCTCTCCTTTCACCTTTCAGCCTCTCTTTTACATAGCTTCATCTGTGAAGCACAAGTAGTCCTAACAACGTGAAGGAGCAGTTGTCAAAGTGTGGACTAGGGACCCCTTCCCCAAGACCCTTTCAGAGAATTTGCAGGGAAGTCAAGACTACTTCATTACTACACTAACACATTACACAGTCACACCTCGGTACTCGGTGGCTTCAGAACTCGTCAAACCCTGTACTCGTTGCATCTTGACGAGAAGAAAATGTTTCAGCGTTTGGCGTTTGCTCAGGACTCGTCACATGTGCTAGAATTTGTATGAGTCACGATGTCACCCCACGAGAGAAAATGCTTCATCAACTGCGACTGGTCAGTTTTGGCACTCGCCACAGTTCTGGAGCAAATTAATGACCTGTGTCGAGGTACCACTGTATGTCCTTTTCCCTCATATTGTGCCGTTCCCACTTGCTTCCATTCCTTCACCAGTACAAGGTAGAGTTTTCTACAAGATGCATGTGTGGTGAAAGCACTGCTTTGACAACTAACTGAAAATCTGCTTATGTTTTTAAAATTTCTCAGTCTTAATCTCTAATTAGGTAATGTCATCTGCAAAAACTAAACCTGAAAAGTTTACGTGGTAGTTTCTGACCCAATGAATCCACCCTGTACTAGTGTCAAATTTTCTGTCTGGATTCTAGGATAAAACATTCTAGAAATTCCCTGAAACTACTTCATAACTGTTTGTCTTTTTCCAAATGAAGTACAAAAAAATCAGCTTTCTTTTTTTATAAAGAAAATTTCTGTAACTTTAAAAGACTTTAAAAGAAATTTTAAAAGAACTTTAAAAGACTACTTACAGTCAAAACCACAAATATCAAAATCTAGCAAATGCCTCAAGTCTACCATATTTCCTTTTCTTAATCTTTATTACTACGGAAGGCCCAGTGAAATACTCCACTTCTGATTTATCGGAGAGTGGTACCATGCTGTGCAGCCATGTAAAAGATTACAAACATGAGATAAATACCACTACCTGCCCTCATGGAGCTTACAGTCTAAGGCTCAAATTAATTAGCAGAACAAAGTCCCAGCAAGTCTTTAATGGCTAATGAATGTATAAGGTTTACTACACTAATTTTTTTAAAATGACAGACATTACCAAGTAATATTGATTACAAATCTATTTTAAAGCTAGAGTTTTTACATCAGTAATGATGACAGATATTATTCATCGTTTTTATGAGAACTGAATTCTAAATGAAGCAACCACTAGCACTTAGAAATAAAACTGGCTCTAAAAGAATGATAATAAAAAATACCAAGAGTTTTATGTATTTTTACATTCTTTGTGGCATATGACTTGTAAGAAAGCATCAAGGACCTATTCCTTCAGTTTTTAAATTAGCAAGTACAAAACCTTAAAATAACAACGTATTCTCTAAAATTCAAGATATAAAATTCTATATTAAAATAGTTACAAACTCCTTATTACAATACCCTCTTCCCTTAGAAATAAACTTCTGTGTCAAAAAATTTAGTTGGGGTAATGTATAACTGCTCCAAAATGACTTAAAAGAAACTGTGATATTAAAATTTGTAATTAATTATAGGGCAAAAGTACTATTAAAAAGAAGACAAACTCCTCATTTGGAAATGTCCTAAAGCCACTTTGTAGGGCATATAAGCTATTTCAATTTCACAAATATAAAAAAATCAATTTCATTACTCAATCATGATTCTGCGGTTCCACCAAAAGTGACATTACACCTCGATTGTTAACCTGGTCACCAGATCTTGTTTTATGAAACAGATGCATCATTTCAAAATGGTTTCCAAAGTGACTTATAATCTTATAAGAGAAAACAGTCAAAGTGGATGTATGATTTTTATATTGTTACGAAACTAGTCTTACTATCTTAAGTCATACTACTATTTAGACTTCGTTATTTTCTAACACAAAATGGCCTTTGGAACACATTAAAAACGAAAGGTCTGATAACTGTGAAATACATATTCTTTTTTAAAAATGTTATGTTGGTTAATTACTTGTGGAATTAAATCAAGTTAGTACGATTAATGTTTTGAACTCATGCTGCTGTGGTATCCAATCCTAAAGAGTCACAGTGATTAGACTAAACTATCATACCTTCTTTTTTGGGCATTCTTTCCTGCATAGGCCTGACTGAGGGATCGGTCTTATGTGCTAAAGTTACTTCATATGCCTCTCTGTTTTTATTCCTTAATTCCTCATATGTAACACTTTTTCTTTTAGGACTTTCTTCAAGGTTGGGATCAGGTCCTAAAACAACAAACAGTTAATAAATGGTGATAAAAGGATTTGAATAAATCCAAAGCAACTAAATTTAATAAATGCTCCTTACCTATAATAAAAATAGAATGAAATGAAATAAGAATCAAATTATTACCACCACTGCAAAAGTACTGTACCTTCCCTAAGGTAATTATAAAACTAAAATCAACCTCCTCTCACAGTTCCAAGCTTTTATTTCTAAAACTTAAAATTAACATAAAGAATTTAAAAAAAAACATGCCAAAAGAACAGATAGCATAATATACACCAGCACAATTTAGACTCATTAACATCAGAGTGTTTTAAACCGCCAAATTATTCAGTGTTTATATAAAGAGATATATATTCTACTAGTGACAGCTGAACAAAACTTGATACAGTACGGCTTTTATTTGGTAATATTTCCATAGTTAAATGCTTCTATAATCACAGTCTATACACAAACAACTCCAGCTATTTAAGAAACAGAATTTTATTTTACCATCTTTGTATCTAAGCAAAAATACTTGAAAATAGCTATTGAAAAGTATCAAACACAGCTTTTAAGCATAGTCTGCATCATTTTCACTTAGGTCTAAAGAATGCAAGATAGAGGCAGAAGACAATGGCAAGTATAATATAATTCCAAGTGGGGAAGCAGCATTCATTCTTTATCGGTCTCAAAGAGTCAAAGTATGAACACGTGTTGGCAGAGTCAAGTACTGACGAAATATATGAAGTGGTGACTCTCAATATTGGTTGGCAGGGCCAAATACTGAACAAACTTTATAAATGTATAACCAGCAAAAAAGATCATATGAATATTTTTTTAAATTAACTAATACTAACACAGTGTTCAATGAACAACTACTTACAATCTTACTATCCTGAAAGTAATATTCTTCAAAGAGGCTTTTAATACACACAAATTGTACACATTATTTTAATTATGATTTTTTAAAAAACAGTTTTGGTTGAGCAGTACTATTTTGAGATTCAATGGTAAGGTCCCAGTGAATAAAAAATTTTTAAAGCAATATAACTACACATTAAATGCTTTCAACCATTACTATTTATTTTAATATAAAGTATATGGCACTGATACAAAGAGCATTTAAATTTCTCCTTATTAGTTCTAATAATACACCATTGCTGAAAAGATTTTCCTGATCAAAAACATGCAAAGAAAAATATCATAACATTATATTGGGCTAAAAAAAGCACTTTATATTTCACTAGTTAATGAGTAATTATTGGATTCATTTCCTTTCACCATAAAGTATATCTTTAAACTGAAGCAGATAGACTGGTAGTCAGAAACCCTACGTTCATTCCTGCTCTGCCACAATTCATGAATGTCCTTGGGCAAATCACTAAGCGTCTTCAAATCTTGGTTTTCTTAGTTGTGATATATGGAAGTTTAAATAATCTATCTCTAAAGTTCCTTCCAGGTCTAATACTTTTTTCATTGTTCTGAAATTCTGTGACAAATAATGAAAACATAATTCAGTCAGAATGTTAGGGAGAATTTTTTACACTTATAAAAGCTAAATGAAAACATCCTACATTATGTAGAGAGCATGATTTACTACTTTGGGAAGGTTATATAGAGCTGGAAGGAATAGGACAATGGAAAATAGCACAGATTCTATTGAATCTAACTGTAATAAACTATCTATAATAAGTGTCATAACTATGAAGGAATACTTTCTACTCTGAATAAATTCTTGGTAAGAGAAAGAACTAAGAGGACAAGTAGTTCTGCTTAAACAAAAGGGGAGGGCGTCTCAGTAAGGGGGGACAGCAGCTGGGGAAAAGCAAAGGCCACTGCTGGTCCCTGTGGAGAGCAACATGTTGTAACCTTGACCTACAGAAGGGGGTGAGAAAACAGAACTGCTTTGGAGGACATAAAATATATTAAAATATGGACCTTGCTCTGATCTCTGGGCAGATACCAAAGGGCTTTGTCTGTCTGCTACTATTTGAAAAAGAAGCTATGTAACATGGAATGGAATTTGCTAATACAAATGCAAGGAAGGATGCAAGTCATTACAAGGCTAGAGTACAAGCAGAATGGATTTGAACTTGAGAGATGGGAAAAACGGAGAGATGCAACGAGGGACAAGGACAGCTGCTTTTGGAGATCAAATGATGACTTTAACCACTCTCTCTAATCTGCCCCCCTCCTTCCCTTTCTGACTACAGCCAACCCTGAAGAATATGGGTTTGAACTACATGGGCCCACTTATAGTTGCATTTGTGTAAGTGGACCCACGCAGTTTGAACTTAGGTTGTTCAAGGGTCAACTGTAATTAGCATGTCTTTATCTCCAACCCTTCAGGGGGAAAAGAAAAAGCAGTTGAGAATTAACAGACTCTCAACAACTTTTATCCACTAAAAAGTCTAACATCATCCTAACTTCCATTCTCTCCAGTCTCTTCTGCAAATACCCCCCTTCCTTTTGCTCTAAAGCAGTCCTATCTAGTATAACTTTCTGTAATGATGACAATGTTCTGTATCTGCAGTCCAACACAATGGCCACTAGCACATGTGGCTGAACAACTGAAATGCTCTCAAAGCAACTAAGGATGTGAATTTTCAATTTGATTCAATAATGTAAACAGTCATATATAACCAGTGGCTACTTTATATCCTGACATACCTAGCACCCCTCTGCATCCTCTGGAACCTCATTTGACCTATAATCAACTTCTCCCTTTCCACTGTATCCCCCCTCCCACCCCTTAATATTGTGTGTGTGTGTGTGTGTGTGTGTACACACACAGAGAAAAATCTCTCCCTAAATTAAACCAAGTGTTCCTTAAACCTTGTTTGTTCTCCATAGTTACTGGCTTATTGTATTTAGTTCAAAGCAAGCAATTTTAAAGAGTACCCATCCATAATCAATTATCCAAACCCTTGAAGTCAGAAATGTTTTAAAATTCAGACTTTCTCGGAGTCTAGGAAAATATTATACTATATAGCCCTGGTACTATTTAGTATTCATCCATTCAGAAGGTAAGACCAGCAATGAGTAAAAACAGTATTTCTACAACAAAATTTAGGAAAAATCACATTAAGATAAAAATTATAAATAAACTTATGTCAGTTTAGGTCAGGGTTTGAAATGAGTACAGGTCAGATTTTATCACCTCTTTAGTTAAAAAAACCTTCTGTTTTCAAAGCTTTTGGATTTTATAGTTTCAGATAAGGAATTACAGGTCCGTACCTTCTGTTTGTAACGCCTCACCTTTCACAGCAAACTAGACTGGAGGACAAAGGCAGGCAACTAACATTTGATGAAGAGCCTATTACTTGCTAGACGTCACCTCTGATTATTTCATCTCATTCCAAAAATTCTTTAAGAGGTATTATCAACTCCATTCAACAAGTCAAGAAACTTAAGGGATCACAAATTAATAATTACTTGCCGAAAGTCAAATAGCTAATAAATGCCAATCCTGGTTCAAATCCAGGCCTTAATCCAAAACTGATGTGGTTGCACTTACATTATGTGATCTTCAAAGCTAGTATTTACACACACTTCACAAAGCATTTTCACATGGATTTTCTCACTTGACAACTGTTCTGTAAAGCAGGTATTTATTATTTATCTCACATAACAAAGCTGAAAGCCTTTAATACCAGCTTAACAAATATAACATTTTAAAAGCATCCCGGAGGTACAACTTATCACTTGATATTCTATTAAATTTAGTTAGTATTTTCAATTAATGGGATGTACTTGTAATTTATCCTTATATTTCTACATCTTCTAATACACTGGACCTCAAAAAAAGTTAAATGAAGAAACAAATGAACAAATGAACAAACATGCTGCATTTAGGCTGATGGTGGAACATACAGGTGATACCCAGCAGAAAAGGTCATCAAATAAAGTTTATACATACGTTGGACCATTAAATGCTGAAATTCATTTCAAGAGAAGTTTCTACCTTGGGCAATATGATCAGTAATACCAGTGGGAGTAGATTCATTCATAGAAGCGCTAAATGGAATTGGCTCATAGTGAGGAATTAACTCTTTTTCCATGTTGTCTGCTGCTGGAGATGTCACAAAAGATGAATGATCATTCACATTCGAGTCATATTTTGACTTTTGAGAATAGTGCCTATAAAAGAAATTCGTATTACATAAGAAACAAGAGTTACTGCTGATACCTTATTTTAAAATGTATGCTAAGGTATGAAAAACAGGTATCTTACTTTCTAAAGAAATCATATTAAGTTATTTAAAAGTAAAATTAAGTTTGTTCATTTGTCATAAAAAATTAAAAATATATTCTGACCTACTTATATGACTTAAAACTATACAGGAGAAAAAAAATGTTTATTCAGTTCTCCAATGACTAGGCCTCAGAGATCATTTTAACACATTTAAAGTTAGAAAGAAAAAATACTTCCTATCAGAAAAATGTGTCCATTTCCCACATTAACTGGAAAATTACTTCCACAGGTGGCAGTTCATGTAAACTCTATTGTGATAAAACAGACAGAAGTAAATCTAGCTCTCACGGAGCTTCTACCGCTTTCCACTTATGATATGACGATATAGCTACCAAATATACTTAATTACCTTCTTATTCATTTACCTAATCAGACAGATTCATTTATCTATACCTATACAATTTCCCTACAGGAGAATTAAACAGGAGGATTAAAAAGCTGAAATTTGTTGAGCTGGAATTGATAAAATTTGGGAATTCAAAAGAAAAGTTCAAAATACAGCCCTGGCTGGTGTAGCTCAGTGGATTGAGCACAGGCCTGTCAAGCAAAGGGTCACCGGTTCGATTCCCGGTCAGGGCACATGCCTGGGTTGTGGGCCAGGTCCCCAGTGGGGGACACATGAGAGGCAACCACACATTGATGTTTCTCTCCTACTCTTTCTCCTTCCTTTCCCCTCTCTCTAAAAATAAATAAATAAAATATTTTTTAAAAAAAAGTTCAAAATACAGACAACCAAAGGTATTTACCAAATTAAAATCCTTTATTCTGGAATATGTACTCCCAATAGGATGCTGTACATAAAAAAAAGGTAAACAAATCTCACTCTGCCTTTAAAAACCAAATTAACTTTAGCTTGCAACAAAGTGGCAAGTCTCCAGGGATCCTTCCTTCGGGCAATGTTTTTTATGCCCTGAGTTATGGCAATATTCAGTTACAATTTTTTAGCTAAAATGAAAAACCTTTAATAAAGATAAGAATCTGGCCTACCCATGTGGTGAAGAGCGTCGCGCCTGTCCTGAGCGTAAAGCTTCTCCAAGAGGGGAATTCTCAAGATTCTTGAACTTCTCTTGGCAAGTTTTCACATAAGAAAGCTTTCCAGCAAAGTATCCCATGATACAGGCAACTTATTTTTAAAAAACAGACAGTGTAACTAAATGTACTTTTTTTTGGACAAGAATCTTTCTAAAAGTACATTTAAAAAAATGTGATTCTAAGTTTGTCTTTCGTGTGGAAAGACTGAGATTTTCTGAAATAATGGTACAAGTATCACATTAAATCAGATTCAGAGTTCACAGAAAGACTGTAGATATAATTCACATTTACAAAATAAAATAACCCAAAATGAAGTTGCTATAAGTATGTTCTACTTTACTACTTTATTAACACAGGAAGATGTGGTAAAGGTATAGCAGAATAAGGAATCATAACATCAGAGCTCGAGTCTAAATCATAGAGATTGAGGCCATTTCTTTTCCTATAAAATGAGAATCATACCATTTGCCCGGCTAATTTCTTCAGATTGTTTTTAAAATTAGGTACAACAAATCTCTTAAAATAATGAATTATTAAATGTTACCTAAATATAGCTATTATTGCATCATGTGTGTTTCTAACACGAAAGAGAGGCTAACCCAGAGGAGACATTTGCAAAAAGCCTCAGGTACCTTTTTTAAAGCGATTTAGCTCTTTTCTATTAACCACAATACAGAATGTAAGTAAGTTATGCTTATTTACATTTTTTATCTAAATTTACAAGATTTGTCCAAATTAGGTTTAATTTTAATATACTCTTTTATTTTGATTAATCAGAACCACTGAACAACTTTCTTTCCTAATAGGTCAAGACAATTTACTTTTGAGTATCATATCTTTATAAAATAATATGAAATTAATAGTTCTATTACATTATAAAAAGAAAAAATGCCTCTTTGAAGTAACTCATGATTTTTAATGCTAACAATAAAAAGCTCTAGTAGTTCATTTAATGAAAAGCTTAAACAAACTGACTTGTCAAAGCAAATATCCAATAGTTATTGTGAGCAAGACAAAATTTGATAGAAACATTCTTAAGTATAAAGCTAAGAAAACAAGTGTTCATACTTACATATGAGTTTAGGGATGGAACCATATTTGGGATGACTTGAAAGGATTCCTAAAGACAAAAGTAAATACTCCTGAGTAACATTAATTGTGAGAGAAAAACACTTTTTAAAAATCTTTCACTAGGATAAAATTGGTTTATGTCAAGTTTATGCTAAGAGTATTTAAGAAAATAACACAGAAATTGTGGTAAAAATGCAAAGGAATTATTTCTGCTGGTCATTATGTGGTCTCTTCTAATGTGAGACAAAACAAGGTCAGTAATGCAACATGAAGTGAGACATATCTATTTATCAGCAAAAATAAGGAGAAATATAAAAGAGAGAATCAGTACAATCTTTAAATGATACCTAACAACATTAGCTTTTTCCATAACCCTAGAGAAGTCTAAAGCTATTTAAAAGAGAGAACCAAGTAAATTCAGTATCAACAGAAACATGAAGAAAACTGGAAAGATTCCACAATCTATTAGAATAGGGGAATTTATTAGCAAGGTTACTTCACACAACGTCAATATACAAAAAAAGAAATATTTCTTTATACCAGGAACAAATAAAAAACATTTTTTAAAATATACAATTTATTACAGCACCCCAAAACATCAAAGTCCCAGGAGTAACCTAATGAAAATATGAAAGCTCTCTACATTGAAAACTATAAAACTTACTGAAAAATAAAAGCTAAATAAATGGGGAAATACACCATGTTCATGAACCAAAGACTAAATATTGTAAAGATGGCAAGTCTCCACAAGTTCATCTGTAAATTGCAATCCCAATTAAAATCAAAGAAAGTTTTCCCCCCAAAACTGAGTAAGCTTGTTCTAAAAATCATATGGAAACACAAAAGGGCCGAGCATAAACAAGGCAATATTGAAGAACAACAAAACTGGAGAACTGCAAACAGATATCAAGATCTATGACCACAGTAATCAGGACAGTCTAAGTGCAAGAATAGATACACTGACCCAAACCAGCGAGTCTGGAAACAGACCCACAGATGCAGTCACTTGATTCGTGACAAAGGCAACACTGCATTGCAGTGAACAAAGAAAAGCCCTTTCACAATATAGTTCTGAGTCAACTGCACAAAGGAGAAGAATGCACCTTGATTCTACCTCATACAACTTTTAGAAACAGTCCCAGATGGCCTGAAAATTTAAGCACGAAAGATGAAATAAAGCTTACAGAAGAAAGCAAAGGAGTGTCTTCATGTCCGTGTAATAGACAAAAAGTACTCATCACCACAAAAAGTACTCATCATAGAAATCTGATATATGGACTGTATTACATTAAGAACTAGTTCATCAAAGTGGGAAAACAATCATAATACATTTATCTGACAAAAGACTCGTTTCCAAATAAATAGAAAACTCGCACAAAACCAACAGGGAAAAGATGACAATCCGAAGGAAAACAGACAACACACTGTTCAGATACTTCACAAAAAGGAATATATTCAAATGGGACATAAACAAAAGAAAAGGTCTTCAACTTCATTAGTCATCAGATGCAAATTAAAACCATAATGCAATCAGCATCACTGGTCACTCGCCACATGGCTAAAATAGGGAAGACACGAAAATAGCAAGTGTTGGTAATAATGTGATAATTAATAGAATTTCATTAATAAATTGGTAGTGGAAGTGTAAATTGGCCCAAATTGTTGGGCAAGTTTGGCAGTAGCTATTAAAACTGAATATATACTTAATCTATGAACCAGCACAATGTCTACCAAGAGACACTATACTCATGGCAGAAATACCTGTGACAGTCAAAACTGTTAACTATCCAACTGCCAATGTGTAAGAAGACAGATGAACTGCTGTGGTATATTTGCACAGTGGAAAACTATACGGCAATGAGAACAATCTACAACTACATGCAACAATGTGGATGAATCCAGTTATGTGCCAGTAAACCAGCTCTCCAAATAAAAATCCCTGATTTATAATATTGGTTGATTTCCGTGGAGATAAAATACTTAGACTGTGACCAACTTCAAGGTACTAAATGGTTTAAAAACCAGATTATCAAAATCTTGAACATTTAAAAATCAGCTTTCTGTAGCTGATACAAGCCAATTCCAGCACACCACCAGATAAATCTCACAAACAATGTTAAAAGGATACTTTCTTGTCTGATTTCATGTTCACGAAGTATAAAAACAGAACTCATTCATGCTGTTAGCCTCTCAATTCCTTAACTCACACAAATGAGGTAAGAAAGAAGAGGACGGTAACATCATCTACCTCGTTACAGAGAAGATGCTCCTTCAAACACAGACCACTTAACAACACATATTTTGCTGGGTATAGAGACTGAAAACTGAACTCTGAAGAAAACCACAGGTGGAGGAAGAAAATCCACACTAGAATGTAAGCACCAAGAGGTCATGAATCTGTCTTGTAGTGCTATTTCCAAAATAGTGTATAGTATATATCACTCAAAAACACATGAAAAGAGGTAGGAGAAAAATCAGAAGTATGTGCTGTCATGAAAGGCAAAGGTAGAGATTTCAAAGAGGACTGGTGAGTAAAGAACAAAACCTGTCCATCAAATTTAAGCAACGAGGAGGCTGTTTTGATAACATTTTTTAAAGCTTTGGTAAAGTAAGAAGATAGCCACAATCTATGACCTAGACTGCCATAGATTAAAGGAGTATAAAGTGATGTGTTCATTCTTGACATCTGCCTTTGAACGATGGCTGGAAGCCATTGGGAAGGGATATAAGGGAAGATTTTTCTTTTGTATATTCTCAAGTTAGAATAGACCTGAACATGTGTAAATATTTTGCCAGAAAAAGAGTAACTAGAAAATGAATATGTCACACTGTGGATAAAAGCATATATAAAATGTTAGGCATTTTAATTAAATGTGAAATGTCAGGGAATTCTGAATTCCTTTTCTGAAGTCTCTCTCAATTTTTTTGAGGAGACTGACTTCTTCATTAGAGTATCTCACCCACAAAACAAGACCCCAATTATAATTTCAACAATAAAAGACCTTAATTCTTAGAGATAGTTATATGAGTGATATATCATCCAATGTTTTTTAATTTTTATGCAGAAGTACAGTATCAAAACCCCAAGAATAACAAAACTGACAGTTAGAAAGATGACATACTCAATAGAAAATAGTGTTATTGTACAAATTAGGTTAAATTATTTCAACAATTTATCCTTTCTAAAAAATGGAACATTAAATTCCACTGTAAGGCTCCAGGCCCAGTCATGAACAATTAGAGAAGGATGTTGGAACATTGCATGGTATGACTTTTGCAAATGAAATCGTAAAGGCATACACTGTCATTGATGACAAGTCACCAAATGGTGACTAAAAATTCAGGAGAATTCTGGCTACAAGAATAGTTTGCCTCCTCAGTAACAGGTCCTATTATCTTCAGTTGGTTTCACCTATCTACAACTAGAAAAAAGGAATTTCTCTCGTTTAATTTCTGCCTGGTTCAGGAAAATCAGTTTTAGGAGCAAGGCATTCTCAAGATAGAAACAACAACAACAAACAAACAACCCCCCAAGCAGTGGTGAGATTTTTTTGTTGCAGATGTAAGGCCTATCTAAATATGTACAATCTCTTTCTCTCAACTCTAACTGCTTCCGACTTACCTTCAAGCCCACTAAAGTCTCCTACTCTACCTAAGCCCAAAAGTTCCAGAATAGTTTACCTTCTCTGTAACCTAATCAAAATGGCCATTTCTCCAGGTTCTACCCTAGCTACTGGAGTTTTGACTTCCCCCTACATGATTTTGTCACTCTGGTCATGTCATTCTCTTGACTGCCCCTCCCAACAGTCATGCTTATTTTAATAATCAGGTCCGTCCCTCCTTCCTTTGATATTCTTCCTTCTTTTCTAATCTAAATCCTGTCCATCTTCCAAATCTATTTCTTTCAAGAAATTTTCCTTGATTACAACAGCCCTGCAAAAATCTTTCTTCTTTGTGGACCTACATCTCTTGAAGTCCCTACTATACAACTTAGGAACTTACTAAAAACTTAATTATATTCTCTGCTTGTTTCAACATTGTATTCACACAGTTTCTTCAGGGGAACTTAGTCATTATTAAATGACTGGATTTAGGTAAAATAGGCAGTACAACAATGATAATTTCTTTGTTCATAACTCCTTGTGCCATAGTTTTTCCTTAAAAGTAATGTGATGAAATGGTTTCTGTTTCTCACTATAGAAGGAGTCCCACTCTATCAAACAACTCACTCCTAAAGCACAAATTAGTACACATGTATACTGACTTGTTTCCACATCTAAGATTCCTGTCATGGTAGCACACTATAATGAAGTTATTTGGGAGTACTTTAAATAAATAAAACAAAATATTAACACCTCAAATCCCCTAAAACTATTTTTCTCAGCTAGTTGTGTCAATACTACTTTCTAAGTGCTTCATACTGCTAATATGAAAAGTACAATTTTTCCTACCATAGTCACATTATAGGAGCTAGCTAATTAACAGAACAGATTTTTAGGATATGTGGAGGCCATCCTAAGGACACCACCCTTTTCTGGGACATCTTATTCCAAGGAGACAGTTCACGAAATAAAAGTTATGAGTATTTAATTTTCAGGTGCAGATACATTTAATACTTAATCTAAACTCAATTCCGGATATGGACGCACTGTACTATTATTTAAGCCAATAGGGTTTGGGAAAAGAAAGTATCCCCATCCCTCCATTATCATAAGACAAAGATGGTTTAGGGAGTCATTCGTCTTTAAACCAGTGCATAAGAATCGTTAAAACGAACTCCTGGGCCCTAACTCAGAGATTCTGGTTCAACAGGTCTGGGCTAGGGCACATGAGTTTGTATTTCAAACATGCTCCTAGGTGATAGGGAAACACGAGGCTCACACAGACCAGGTCTGTCTTTCTGCCACCCTGTAACCCATGCATAGGCTTTTGGTTACTTTCTTGCTCTTGTAGATTGTTAATGTTGTTACAATACAGTACAATGTAATATTGCTACAAATTCTCAAATCAAGATATTTGTGTCACTGGGTCCATGGAGAGAGAACTCTTCTGCCATTCTAGAAATCTATCAATGATAACAGTAGTTTAATACGATACAGGATTATATTTACTTGATCTAAAAAAATCAGGAAAACACCATATAAAAAGATGATATCCAACATGCTAAATAAATTAGAATTTTAAATATTTACCTTTACTAATTAATCCTTGAGTAATCAACATACTTGTTGCAGCCAAAGGTACAGCTAGAGAAGGAAAAAGAAGTTGTCAACATCAACAAAGAAAAGATTCTGAGTTCATCAGGATAAACGTGCACCAGTAAAACCACCCAGGAAGTGTGTTGCAAAATTAAGATTTTTAAAAAGAGAATTTTCCCATGTTTAAAAGTTGTACTGTATAGTCAGTGGAAATACAAAAGAAGCATTTTTAATTTAAGAATACATTACAAAATACTAAACAATATAATTCAGAAAGAACTGCTTACAAAAGTTCTTGGCTGATGTCTGGGAACTTGACTAGTAAACAGTTCCCTACATTGATATACAACTTAACCCGGATGACAGATGGCTCACTGGGTCTAAACTGGTTGCAAAAGCAGTTCAGGCTGAACACCTACCTGCTTTCCTTCTGTGAGTTTGGAATTTTGATACCTGCTGGGTGCCTCCATAACCAGCCCCCAATAAAAATCCCAAGTGCTGAGTCTCTAATGAGATTCCTTCCTAGATAACAGCTGGAGAAATTTAGCAGGTCCTTTGTGTGGGACTCCACTGGGAGAGGACTCTTGGAAGCTCTCATCTAGCCTCCCCCTGACTTTGCCCCATGCTCCTTTCACCTTCACTTATTTTGCTTTGTATCCTTTCCACTGTAAGTTGTTTAAAATTTTAAATAGCTATATGTGGCTGCCACACTGGAGAGCACAGTTCCAAAACCAGGGATTGGGAATCCTTCTGTAAAGAGCCAGATGGTAAATATTTCAGATTTTGAGAGTCACACGGTCTCTGTTCCAACTACTTAACTGCTATTTTAAAGCAAAAGCACTGAGGCAATACATAAAACAAATGCACATAGCTGTGTTTCAAGAAAACTTTATTTATGAATGCAGAAATAGGAATTTAGACATTTCAGGTACACTGAGACACCTATCATTTAGGTAAAAGTTTGTATCACTGTAGGGAACTGTTTGCCAAAATTTTTCACATAAACCATTCTTAGCTCATAGCCATACAAAAACAGATTCAACCCTTATGCTGTAGTTTGCTTAATTCTGGTCTAAACTATATATCAGCAATTTAAGAACCAAGGTAATTAAGACATTTGAATTACCAGATTTCATGATTTAAATCTGTAATTTTGGAATACGGTATTAACTTTGCCATCAGACAATTCGCAGAACCCTAAGGTTTGAATCCTCACTCTAATACTTACAGATTTAAATTCTGCTGGAAAATAGTTTAATGTTGGCTGGTTAGAGTGCCTTCCTATATTATGATTTAAGGTTTTTCAAAGAACAAGTCCTTTTTAATTACAGCATCAGTACAATTTGTAATTTTTCTCCTTCAGCTTGGTTCAAGGAATGCAGCACAAAGCAATGAATAATCATATAAAGGATGGAAGGCAGTGACTTGGTTGGCCATCTCGACAATGGACAATGCTTTCCCTATTTTACTTTCTTCTTAGGCCATGATGGCATAATGCAAAGAGTTAACAGTCTTGTTAAGGAGATCTTATTACTACTTCTGCCATTCATCAATATGTCTGCATAAATCTCAACTTCTTTTCATGTTATAAAGGCTAATTATTAGAAATAAGATCTCTTTCCATCGCATGCATTTTGTCACTGAAAAAGAGAAAGGTAAATTTGAAAGGGACTTCAGAGAGTAGTATATAGTCCTTATCCTACTCAGAGGAAACTGATATCAGAAAAGACAAGTCATTTGCTCAAAGCAACAGAGATGGTTAGTTTGTGATAGAGCTCAGACTGAAATCCAGGTTTAATGGCCTTTTCCTCTGTACCACAGGACTCCTATTTCAGAGTCAATTACAGAATGTTTCTTTAGGCAAATCAGTAACACTGCTAACCAAAAGTTTATGTGCATTATGACCACAGTCCCAATCATATCCAATACAGGAACCCCTAAAATGCCTTTAATTGTTTTCCACCTACAATAGCAAAATGCTACTCTAAACTCAAAATTGTTTTCAACTGAAACTGTTATTTCATTAATCACAATAGCACTGATAGCCTTTTAATAAAGGTAGCTTAACATTTATATAATAAATTAAATTGAATTAATCCCACAACAATCCCATGAAATAAGTTATTATCCCCATTTTACAGATAAGAAAAATGAGGCAAAGAGCCACCAGGAACTTGCCTGAAATCTCAGAACTAATATGTGACAGAGATGAGATCTGAATCCAGACAGGCCTCAGAATTTATACTCTAATCACTCATTACACTATCACATTTGAAAACCAGGAGCACGCATACATGAAATATCATTCACAAAATCTATACATGATACATGAAACAAATATGAATTCATATACCTTTTCAGTAATTCTAAAAGTTGAGAACTACTCTAACATAATACACACCAACCTGACCCACTTTTATATAGTCTTTCATTACCTGTTTCCAGGCACAGATATAACTGGGATTTTTTGTTTGTTTGTTTTGTTTTCTGTCAGTGCATAGGGCCACAATTTTAAGCAACTGGAATTAATGCCTTGATAGTTAAGCTTTAAGATTAACAGAAAATATATCAGAGTAGGAATAAAATTACCAAGAAGAAAGAATGGGCTGTAGATCAACAAGTCTAAATTTAAACCAAGACAAACATAGTATTTAACACTTTAAAAATCTATAAAAAATGACCTTAGTGATTCTTTTTCTACACATTCCTACTTTCATCACAACCTTTTTAGATCAATAGGCACAAGATGAGACTCTCCAAAGAAACATGGATTCATTACTCATTTACCTAAATATATGTAAACATTACATACTACATAGAATATCCTTATGTCAAAATACAAATGTAAAGCACAATTTCTTAATGCATGACTATTACTGTCTCCTGGTAATTACATGTTGAATTCCCTATCATTTGTAGCTAAAGCCAAGGTTCTATGTACTTTTAATGTTTGATGTGATTACATTATGCAACACCAAAGTATCTGTTTTAAGAGTAATCACCACTTTTTTTTCTGGCTGCTGTAATTTCCCAGTACTCCAGATATGGCATATGACAAGCTGTTTCTTAGCCTGTCCTTATTACATGTTTCCTGTCTAACTTGTGATTAATCTGTTTTTCAGGTTTCTATTGTTCATATATTACATGACCTACTTTGAATAGTCAAGCATATACAGGTATTCTACCTATTGATTACTGCTCCTCAATGAACTTTTAGCATCGTTCTGTTACGGCTATCTGGAATGTTAAAATGTACAGCAGCATAAATTCATCAGCCAGAAATAAATCAGGACACCACAGTATGTAGGTGGCCATTAGTCTAGTAGTACAATGATCTCAAACCCCATCTACCAGATATCTTTTTCTTAATCCTGTATTAACGATAGGCTTGAAAACAGATCACCTCATTGTACATATCTACTCTATGCAATCCTTGAAGATAAAAAATCTGTTGGGAGAGAACGAATGGGTTATCTGAGAAATTACTCCCATATTATGAGTCATATAACTTTTTTAGAAGGCCTTGATCCATGATGACTGCATTTAGAATAATTATTCTCACCTCGAGATATACATCATCACCTAACTCTCACACGGGTTCTCTCTAACGTGGAACCTCTATAAGTCTCTGGATATGAGACTGAGGATAAAATGCAAAAGGTTTTATCAGAGCTCCTATTATCTGAAGTGCTCTTTCTTGGTCTTGTTCATCCTTTCACCACCACTAGGTTCCCTTGTCCATGTGTGCAACCCAAATTTTGCCATTTATTCCATCATTCCTACATGCTGACCATGTGACAGATACTACTGCCAGTTTCATGTTCTTATTTCTACACAATTTCTTGGTGAATTCACCAACACACCTACACCACAAACACTAATTTCTCACATACACCTTTGTTTTCATCTCTGGTTCCATAGAGACCTTCCACCATCATATGCTGTGTCATAAACTGCAAACGTCCAAACTAGTTTCCTTCTTCAAACAAGAACTCCAACGCAAAGCCTCCCAGAGCAGCACTGCCCCCAGTCCCTGGGACCCCGGGTCATGCCTCTGTGAACCCAATCAAGCAAAAGTGCAGGGACCACTCAGAAACCTTAACAGCAGAGTCTCTCAAAGAAAACAACAACAACAACAACAAAAACAAGAACTCCTTAAAAATTACCTTTTGACCAGTAATGTTATCATTAGTCTCCTAAGCTGGATAACTTAAAGTTAGTCTTTTCCTCATTTCCCTCTTAGTCAATCTATTTAAATATCCGTTTTCTGTCCTTTAAAATATCTTTCATTGCCAGCCCATCTTCTCTAGTCCAAATGATACTACAATCAACTCATCCCCTCAATGACCGTATGCCTGCGTTATTGCCAAAAGCTTGTGACAGATTTCACTGAGTACAACTTCTCATCCTTTTAACTCATCCTGCACACTGCTAACTAATCTCCCTTAAAAAAATTTACATATCATCCCCACTGGCCTAAGAACCTACAATCCGTAATGAATCAAACCTTTAACTCCTTGGCATTACGTTTATTCTTCCACCTCAACAAAACACCTGTTCCAATCAGTGCAACCTCAAGGCTCCAGGAGAGATCCTGTCATTGTAGACTCTACTTTGCTCACTGTTCTTTTCATCTAAATGCTTCTCCACTATTCTTCACTTACCTAAAGGCCTGCCAGTTAAGTTTTCACTGTTTAGTTAAGCCTTTTTTAACTAAATGAATTCTAATTAATTTATTTCTTAAAAATTACTATTGCTGTTTTGTACTTAATCTTTCTCAAAGTATTTCATGAATTGGCTTTGTCTCAACTACACCATAAAACTACTTTAGGACATAGACAATGTTTCATAAAACTGACCTCCCAAGCATAGTACATTACACACTGTAAGCACAAATATCAGGCTGACGGACGAAAATGTACATCCTCTTTAGGTCGCTCCTCCCTTTTCGAAACTTCACCCTGCTTTCTTGTTAGAACTACCTTATCTGAAAGGACTGCAATGACCAATGAAGCAACACCAGGTTCTGTTCAAAGGTAAGATAACGTTTTATGTTGCTTGCAACATTCTCTGTATTTTAAAATGTACATAAAATCTTCACGTATAAGGTCTCTAGTCAGAAATCAAAAGGTGGTAACATCTCAAAACGGTAAAATGGGAACTAATCAGTTTTTATCATGTAATGGCTAAGTGTAATAGTTAAAATGATGAGCTTTGGTTTCAGACAAACCTGGCTTCAAATCCAGACATCACGCCTTACCAGCTGTGTAACACTAAATAACCCATTTCACATCACTAACCTTCAGTTTCTTCAGCTGTAAACTGAGGGTAATAGTTACCAACCTTACTAAGTTGTTTTTTTAAATAATAATCCATGTAAACTTGCAAAATGCTATTAATAATATGAAGAAAAATATTTCACAGTCTTGAAAAGAGTTCTAGAATTCATTACTTTAAAATGCATAGAATTCTATTTCCTTAAACAAACTCTTTTAGGAATAATCACACTATACCTCAAGTGTGCTAATTTTTTCTACATGAAGTCATTAAAATTTTAGGCACTGAAGGTCAAATTTAATTGACTATAAAATTTAACTTACATCTGAACCAGAAGCTTTCATCATTGCATTCTGCGAAGACTCTTCTTTCTTCCTCTGTTGGAATGTAATCAGCCCCTATGTCTTTTTACCAAGGAAAATCAGCGAACATTAAAACACCTATGGAAAAGCTAAGTCTGGAAAAATTACCTTAACCTCGATATAAGAAAACACACCCATTTTTAAAAATTAAATAAGCTTACTATACACTTTTAACAAATGGACTTCAAACAGAAGTTCAAGATACTATTGACTAGTTAGAACTGTCTACATAATGTGCTATGTCCACTGCAGAATAAAAATGGGGCTGCTTATTCAAATTACTAAGAATTTCAAGATGGCAAGAGCGGATCATTAAACCACATGCAGCCTCCTGCGTACAGATCACACACCCATGAAGCTAGCCCAGCTGCTACACTGTTAGTCAAGGCTGGAAAAATTTCTCTACATGTTTAGTGCTTCTAATCATAAAGAATTGATAGTTACGGGGAATTGGTCTTCTAACTTCAGCATTCGGCTCCTGAAAATCAGCCCTGCTGTTCATCTTTCCTGCATCAAAAACATTTATATTAAATATCAGAAACAGTTATGAGATAGGTCAAAGTAAGTCAGAATATAGTCTAGTAATATTATTAATTTTCATGGCAATCAATCAACAAACATTTATTGAACACTACTGTATCTCAAGTAGTTGATATAATAAAAAGCTACCCAAATAAAAAAGTCACAGACCTATTAACTGATTTGGAAATGATTATTCATCTTAGGACCCTTAACTGAAAAAGAATAACAAAATGTTATTCTTATATGTTTTATAAGTACAGTATTTATCAACTGATTACATTAAGAGATAAAGGATATCAATAAATTATTATTTTTCCTCCTGAAGATGGTTCGTTTCCCCTTGACCTAGGTTGGGATCTTTTCAAAAATACATGCCCAATGATTACGATAATTCCCCAAAAGAGAAGAAGAAAAATTTCAAAGGTCATTTCTAGGCTTAATTTAACTTTATTTAAAAAAATATTTTATTTATTTATTTTTAGAGAGAGTAGAAGGGAGGAAGAGAAGGAGAGAAAAATCAATGTGTGGTTGCCTCTTGGTGCCCCTACCAGGGACCTGGCCCACAACCAGGCATGTGCCCTGACTGGGAATCGTATTAGCGACCCTTTGGTTTGCAGGCTGGTGCTCAATACCAGCCAGGGATAGGCTTAGTTTTTGTTTTTGTTTTTTTTTAATAAAATAATTACCAGGATACCACATAAGGTATCCCACAAAGCAGTATTCCAAAAAAATCAATTAACAAAGATGCCACATCTTTCTCCCAGGGGTGTAAAGCCATCACCAATTCTGTATGCTTCAAACTTTCCTCCCTTCTCAAATAGACTTAGAAAAATGTCGTACAAAAATGTATAGCATTTCAAGAACACTTTTATTGTTTTAACCTATGCCTGAGGAATTAAGAGACCTAAAGATTATGTTTTGCAGAATATTCACATAGGATCATGATTATTTCCATCTTAAAAACAATTTACATGAAATGGGAAATGGCATACATGATGAGGATAGTAATTGGGGGCACTTCCATCACTCACTATTCAATAGGCCATCACTGAGGATCTACAATAAACCAACCCCTTCGCTAAGAAAAACGAAAGGTACGAGATCAAGGATGGAACTTGACGCATAAACTACTCATATCCTCTAACAACCGTAAACGAAGAAACGAAACCCTCTTATTTCCCAAACAGCATCCTACCTAGAAATCCTAAAACGAGACCATGACGGTCTAAAAGTCCTCTTTGGACGACATCATTTTAATCTCTTATAGCCCAAAGAACAGAACTGAATTGAATCCCACGTCATATGAATCTCGCACTCCATCCCCCACCCATTGTATCTGCATCTCCACTTGCAACACCCCCCAAACACACCCCCGTTACCCTGAGTCTGTCCCATTCACACCCGCAGAAACACCCTCTCCCTCACCCTTGCCCCCGCCACCGATCACCACCTCTCAGAAACCCGAGACCGAAGTGCGATCGGCCTACTCTCACAAGCGCGAAAATGGCGGAAGGTGCAGGGTAGCGACTGGCCACGCTGATAGTAAGGGGGTAGGCTGAGGGGGTGGAACGGGGCTCTCCGCGTTACCTAACGCACCTCAGGCTGTAGCCTCGGGCGAGGGCGCAGTGAACCCAGATGATCAGGGGCAGAAGACCCAGAGGGCTGAGGAAGAGGGGAAAGCGCGCGGAAATCGGAAGGCGCGCGGACCGCACCTGAGTTGGGGGTGGACAGCCGACAGCGACCGAGTAGCCCAAGAGTCACCCAGATAAGGGCTCAAAATGACCGTAACCCGGAAGCACTGGTAAGGTCAGGACGGAAGTAACGTCAGGTCTCCCTGTGGCGTCTAAGGCGTGTATCCTCGAATAAACGCATGCGCCTGCGTGTGTCTCCGCCTTCTGCCCTGGGCTCCTGGTTCTGCTCTCCCAGGCCGTGGCGCTCACGAGCTGTACTGCGGAGGCCTGGCCCGGCCCGGCCCGCCCCCCCACCCCCCTTCTTAGACCCCGGGGCAAAGCTTTGCTTCGGGCTGTTGTGACGCACTGCTCTGGTCTTCTTGAGACCGGCTGGCAGAAAAGTTCTAGGACCTCCTCTCATCCTCTTGTCGAAAGCTACTGAATTTTTACAGATGCCTCTGTTTTTAGGCTTAACATAATTCACTTCATTCTTTGAACCTCTGAGCTGAGTAGTATAAAGTAGTAATTACCAAGCATGCGCACTTGGCTGTCAGGCTCTTCATGTAGGTTGTGACTAGTTCTAGAATCTAGAATCTCGAGCATGGTAGGTTACCCTGCTGATCCTCAGGTTTTTCTCATCTGAAAAATGGAAATAACGACCTTCATAGGGTTGTTAGGATTAAAACAACACACCTAGAAAGAGGCTTAAGCACTCAATGTTCTCTATTAATGGAAGAGTTTATATTTGAACGAGGAGCTTAAGACTTCTGTTTACCAGACACCATGATGCCACACCCATCCACCATTCATTCCTTTATTCATTCTACAAATATCGAGTGCCTATCATGGGTCAGATACCTAAAGTTATTGGTGGCTCAGCAATGAACAATCTGCCCTACCTATTTGTTTCATCAACTCCTAAAAACCTCTTATATTTCTCATCTCCGAGCCCCTCTGCTACTATCCTCATTTCATCTCTGTCCCTGCCTTTAGATCTGCCCCAAATTTATTCTCCCACAGATATATTTAAGAGAGAGAGCCCGTGATGATCCATCCATACAAGGCACAAATCCAGTCCTGTGATTCCTTCCTCAGAGCCTTTTGATTGTTCCCATCAAGCACAGAATGTAAGGCCCTTCATGGCCACGCCTCTTTCCTCTTGTGCCTCGCTTCCTCTATTGTCCATCATTGAGAGATACAACCTGCACCACACCTGTATGCTGTGTCCTGTCCCCCCCTTCCCCCAACCCTCTTCCCTGCCTTGTGAATTCTATTGATATTTCAAACTCCTGCTTTTCTATTACTTCCTTTGTGAAACCTTCTCAGAAAAACATCCCAGAGAATTAATCACTCCTTAGCACCTTTTTATACAAAATTTTTGTCACTACGATGTCCGTTATGCACTGTATCGTTATTTTTGCTTATGTCTGTCTTTGTTACAGAACTCCCTTAGGGCAGAGACCTTGGCTTATAAATCCCTACACTCTAGATATATCCCTAAGATAATCATGTTAGTAGTTATTATTCATTTTGTTCCTGGGAGGTGCTCAGCTGGTTCTGGCCTCAGGGCCTTTGCAATTGCTGTTCCTTCCTTGAGGATAGGTACCCTAGGTGTTCACTCGGCTTCTAGTCTCAGGCAGCAGCTGATGTCTGCTGAGGCACTTTACCAAATAGGCCTTCCCTGATCACCCAGTTAAATTAATACCCCAATCACTCTCCATGTTACCTTGTTTATTTTCATAGCACTTATCTTGATCTAAAACAATTATTTGTTTTATATTCTCCCCTCCTCCCTCCTGGAAGAGCCATGAGAGTAGGAGCCTATCAGGCATCAAAATGATTGGCACATAGTATGAGATCAAAACTTTTTTTATAACCTAGCATTTCCTTTTTTTAAAGATTTTATTTACTTTTAGAGGGGGGGAGGGGGTCAGAAAGAGAAGGAGAAAAACATCGATGTGCGAGAGATACATTGATCAGTTGCTTCTCACACATTCCCAATAGGGGACCTGGCCCACAACCCAGGCATGTGCCCTGACTGGGAATGGAACTAGTAACCTTTCTGTTCTCAGGCTGGCACTTGATCCACTGAACCACACCAGCCAGGGCAATAAATATTTCATAAATTATTATTATTATTATTATTTTAAATATTTTATTTATTTTTAGAGAGAAAAGAAGGACGAGAAATATATGTATGTGGATGGGCTGCTTCTCGTGGGCCCCCAACCAGGGACCTGGCCTGCAAACTAGGCACACGCCCTGACTGGGAATCAAACTAGTGACCTTTCAGTTCACAGGCAGGCACTCAATCCACTAAGCCACACCAGCCAGGGCAATAAATATTTCTTAAATTAATTTGTTGAATACATTTGTATATAAGAAGAAATTTAAAAATTAGAAGACATACTGGGTGAGCTTTATGATAAAGCAAAATCTGCTCTGTTCTTTGCTTTTTTACTAGATTGTAAGATTCCAGAATTCAATTTTATCATATTTTTAATATTTACTGAGCCAGGCCTAACACATAGCACATGATAGATATTGATGAGTATATTTTCTGTTGCCTACATATTTCTCAGAATAAAGTTAATAAATTGGATTTCTATTGCTGAAATGGCATGGTGCTTTTTCTGTGGAAACAAATAAGATTCTAAACATTTTTCTGTGCTGGCGTTTAGAGATACTAAGTCCATTGGTAACTGGGCAATGCAACAATCAAATAATTCAAACATATATTAATAGGATCCAAACTAGAAGTTGATTCACATCTGATAGGGGCTACCAGATTTATCAGCCAGTTCAGACCCTTGGTTAATTAATCTGGAACTGTGAGATCACCAGAAATCAATCTACCTGGATTAAATTAAATCAGCTAATCTCAAAATACTTCCCTGAACTTAAGATCTAATGAAATGTCACCATAAGAAATGTCTACTTGTTAGACCTGACTTTGAAAAATTAATTATAAAGGACTTACTTAGGATACTCATTATTCATATAAATGAATCCCGTGTAATAAATACCTTGATTTCAGTGTCAAGAAAAGTATGTCTCATCAGATGAACTCTTGAACTTCCTGATCATAATTATTAGTCAGCATATTTCCATTTTTGTTCCCTGAGGGTAGAGATTATATCTTATTCTTACCATTTGACACATATTGATTGCTTAAAATGGAATGTCATAGAAACCAAGGAAGAGAATGTTCTAAGAAGGAAGGAGTGGTCAATCATATCAAATGTCGATAAGGTCTGAGAACTACCCATTAAATATAGCAATAAGGTTATGTGTAACCTTAACAAAAATACTTTCATTAAAATCTGGATTACAATAGAATAAGAAAAGAATGGGAATATCGTGGTGAAAAGCACAGACTACTCTGTGCAAAAGCTTAGCTGTTTGGTGAAAGACATACAGTGCAGGCTGCGAGGAAAATGGGGAGCGGATGAAGACTAGTTTTGTGGGGGTTTTTTATTTCTTAGAGTCTTGACAGTAATTATCAAAAAGGAAGAACCAGTAAAGAGAAGAGTTGAAAATATGGAAATGAGAAGGGATAATTAAGAGCATAAGGCACACTTCCCAGCTGGTGTTCCACAAATGTGCCACAAACCATTGACCCACTCAGCCTTTGGGATGAGCTGTGGGCACAGCCCCCAAGCCAGTTCCCTGCAGCTTGAGCAACCTTCTTTGAAGTCATGAAGGAAGCTAGTAGGGAATAAAGCCAAACAGCAGGCCCACGTATTCCACAGGTGAGGCGAACCATTCAGCTCTTCTCTATGTTTAAATGAGAAAGTTCAGCCCAAGGGAGTGTTACTGCCCATGGTGGACAAGGAGCACCTGAGGTTGCCAGAAGTATTTATGTTCTGGATGTCCAGGGAGCATGGCAGCCAGGCCAAGGTGCAGCTGGTAGGGTGGGGATACAAGGAGACAGGACAGAGGCTCCTATCTCGTGCAATTCCAGGGAGCAGCCCCAAATCTCAGTCTTCATGTTAATTGGGCATGTCTGGCCTTCTGTGCTTAATATGTCCTTTTTAAGGTATTCAGGCCACCTGCACCTCTGAACTTATGCTTGGATATATTTTCCTGGAGTATGTTTTGTGCTTGAGAACAAATGATAAGAAGCATCAATAAAATTAGGGCCCATGTTTCTGTATTAATATGAACCTAAAAAAAGAGTAAATCCATATCTTTGAGATCCTAAATTGTATAAAACTATAATAATATATAACACAGGGCTCAGCACTTAGTTTGCATGAAATCTGTGTAAACTTTTTTCAAAAATGTTTGTATTTTTTAAAAAAAAATTTTTCTAGAAAGGAATTTGGAGAGATAAGCATACAGGTAATGTAGCCTAGACTGTAAGTTCCTGATTAACAACCACAAATAGTTGTCCGGCTTTCTCGTTAAAATTTAAAACAAGAAGCTGATTTTTAAGAGTAATATAGGACTTCCAGTGATGAAATAGTCTGGTATTAATCAGTGCTGTTTGGTGGTTGAACCAAGTACATTAGTTCTTTGTTCTTAATCTCAGCTTGATCTCCAGTAGTCTCTCTATCGTGTGCAAACATGAATCTGTCTACTTTGTTGTAACTATGCAAAGAGTCAACTCTTTGGTTGGTTAGAGAATTTTTTCCCCATCTAGGTGACTCTCTTGGGCTGAGAATCTTTCCACTATGTTGAATATTTGAAAACAGACTTTCTGAATAGCCATCCCTGCTTTTTTTTTTCTCATATGACAGCCTCACTTGCAGGCAGAACACAGTGAGTGGGGGCGTCCTCCACTGCAGGTGACCCTTCCTGCAGTGCTCCTCATGCTGTCAATCAACCAGAGGGCCATCTGTCCCACTTTAGATTTCAGGAGCCATCTTGCACATCTGCTGTGCCTTTTCTAACATCACTTATAGAACCCGCTAAAAGCTGTTAGATGAATTAGGGGAACCAGAGTACAGCTGCATGTAGTTGATTTTGAATTTTTGCAGCTGTGTGCTACACATCACTCTCAGTTTTGAAATTATTTTTTTGAGGAGATTAGAATCACAAAGTGAATCATTCACTTTATAACAACTCCTAAGAAACTGAGCCTTAAAATTCTGTTCTCTGAAATTAAAAAAAAAAAAAAACATATATATTAACAACTCACACCAAGTGTTTAAAATTCAAGCCAAGAAATAGTCATTAATAATACCTAACATAGAGTTCAGGCCAAGATGGAGGCGTAGGTGGAAACACTGTACCTCCTCTCACAACCAAGATTAAGAACAACAAATATTTATAAACAATAACACAACCAGAACACAGAAAATTGAAATACGGAAGTCGACAACCATTCAACCCGACCGATAAGAGGGGCAGAGTCTGCAGCCAGCGGAGAGGGAAAGCGGCAGGAAAACGAGGTGGCTGCCAGGCTCGGGAGTGCCGGGCGGCATAGGTGGCGTGGAGCTTGCAGACCCCAGACGCGGGGAGGAGACGGGAGGAGACGAGCAGAGCACGCAAGGCACGCAGGGCAGTTGGCCATCCGTGGACACACATTCGCGTGCAGATAAACTAGGCCAGAGCGGGCAGTGAGATGGACCGCACAGCGCAGGGCCCCAGGGACAGGAAATAAAGCCTAAAAACACCTATTGAAAAGGTGCCCGGAGAAGATCCCAGCCTCACTGGAGAGGTCGCTGGGGAGACCCACAAGGTCCCGGAGTGTGCATAGGCCCTCCCACCTGGGAACCAGCGCCAAGGGGGCCCAGGTTGCTTGTGGGAGGCAGCAGAGGGGACGCAAACTCGAGAGAGCACGGAATGGGCGCCATTGTTCCCTCTCCGACCCCGCCCCCACAGACAGCGTCACAACTTGGCAACTAGGCTGCCCCGCCCTGGTGAACACCTACGGCTCCGCCCCTCACACAACAGGCGCCACCTGACCAAAAATGACTCAAAGAGAAGAAAAGCTCAGAGTCCCAGAGCCAATACTTTTAAGCAAGCAAGAGAGAGCCGACCTATCAGATGCACAGTTCAAAGCACTGTTAATCAGGATGCTCACAGAACTGGTTGATTTTGGTCGCAAATTAGATGAAAAAATGAAGGCGTTCATAAGTGAAATGATGGAAAATCCACAGGGAACCAGTAGTGATGGGAAGAAAACTGGGACTCAAATCAATGGAGTGGGCCAGAAGGAAGAAACAAACAACCAAGCAGAAAAGAATGAAGAAACAAGAATTCAAAAAAATGAGGAGAAGCTTAGGAACTTCCAGGACATCTTTAAACGTTCCAACATCCGAATTATTGGAGTACCAGAAAGGGAAGAGGAAGAGCAACAAGTGGAAAACTTATTTGAACAAATAGTAAAGGAGAACTTCCCCAATCTGGCAAAGGAAATAGACTTCCAGGAAGTCCAGGAAGCTCAGAGAGTCCCAAAGAA
>PVKM010010062.1:0-35611 GCA_004027735.1 Carollia perspicillata | reverse complement strand
GTCATATATTGAACACACATGTGCATGCTGCTCACCTAAATGATACTACACGTACACTTCCTGGAAAGCCTGGCCGTCCGCTAAACGGGGAGATGATAAATATGGTTTTCTTTCTAAAGGCCTAGGGAGGAACAGGCCATACTTTTTTTAGGAGGCGGACCAACTTTGCAACAAAATAATTTCAGAAAGTAAGGACTACCCTGAAGTAACAGTAGCTTCATCAACACAGCGTTAAGGAGATCTCTGCTGTAGAAGGAAAGAAAAAAAGCCTCTAACTTCTCTAATTACCTTAAAAATGTGTGCTTTGAGGATGTGATGTCCCAGTTCAATAGTCTGCTGTCGGTTTAGTTTTCCCTCTTGGCGGGAAAACCAGAAGGCAAGTAATGTGTGACCACTCCTGCAAAGAAAGAGAGACTCGTTTTAGAAGCATGAATGCCCCAGTTCGGCTTTGGTGGGAGACTGTTCAGGTCTAGCCATACCTCCAACAAAACTCTGCCTCATTCAACCAGTTTCCTAGGGAAGGACACCTACCACTGGGCAAAGAGTGGCCACTAGAAGGTTCCTAGCTTTTACCAGTCCTTTACCCAAATCACACGTGTGAATATCACAAAATGTCATTTCTAGTTAGCTTCCACCCATCCCACACACAGATGACATTAAAAGATTTTCATTTTTATTTTCTGTCTCTGCCGACTACCCTTCTTTCACCCAGGCGTTAAATGTCAGTCCTCCTCAAGATCTCAGCTGTCCTCTGGATGAGCTCGCCCATCCCCAGTGCCTCCACCACCATCTGCACCCTCTGTCTTTCTCTCCAGTTAGGCTTCTCACTCAGCCTTAGGTCCACACACACCCAACTGTTCACTGGACTTCTCCACCTGGGGGTCCCAGAGCGCCTCAAACTCAACACGTCCCGAACTGGATTAACCACCTCTTCCCCCAGCAAGTCTTCTCTGATCAGCAGCTACCCTGCTCCTCCAGTCCAGAAAAAGGAGTACTTTCTCCTCAGAGCTGGGGGATGGTTTACCTCTTATACAGTATCTACTACACCACTAGTGTGCTTCCCTCTACTAAACAGTAGTTTCCTGATGGCATCCACTTCTCCCTATGTCCGTAACAGATCCCTAATCTGTTACGAAAGGGAAAACCCCTTTTCTGCCTCTGCATGTTGTCTTATTGGGACGTGATGCCCTGAACTACTCCAGCCCTCTTGTAACCAGGTGGCAGCTGGCCTAAGACAAAGCCGAAGGAAGCACTGAGAGAACTTCAGGAAAAATAAAGCCTGAGCCCTGACTGTACAGCATTAGAAGTTGCCCTAATTTTGGATTTCTTGTTATACGAACTAATAAATTTATTATTTAAATCATCTGAGTTGGAATTTTCTATTCCTTCCAGCTCAAAGCATCTAACGAAATACTCCTTGAAGCCCTGGCTGGTGTAGCTCAGTGGATTGAGTGCGGGCTGTGAACCAAAGGGTTGTGGTTCAATTCCCGGTCAGGGCATATACCTGGGTTGCAGGCCAGGTCCCCAGTAGGGGGCCATGTGAGAGGCAACCACACATTGATGTTTCTCTCCCTCTCTTTCTCCTTCCCTTCCCCTCTCTCTTAAAAAAAAATAAATAAAAAGAAATAAAATATTAAAAAAATACTCCTTGAAGTGTGAATGTATGTATGGATATATGTGTGAATATCTAGGGTTATGTGTGTGTTTCTCTTTACACCTGTGACAGAAATTCTGAGTTTTATATATTCTCCAGAGTGCCTAAAGCATAGTGCGTATAAAAGTTCTCCAGAAATTGTGGGAAGCAGAAGAAATCTGGGCATTAAAGAACGGACGCTGGATCCTTTGGGATGCACCTTCTTACCCGCACCGGCTCCGGCTCCAGCCTGTAGAACTGCGGACACTTAGCCCTGCCTCCCTAGTCCCCGCCCCCCGGTCAGTGGTCGGCAGAGTTCCTTATGCCACTGGTAGCACAACTCTGCTAGTCCTCTCATTTGAAGTGTCACAGAAAAGGGAAGCGAACCCAAGATCTCAGTTTCAAAAACCCAATGAGTTAATCCAACAGGAGGAAAAAGTAGCAAGTGAATTTTTGTTGGTCACACTTCTCTGAAAGGAGGCCCATGTGTTTACTGGACGAGTTTCTCTCACATTGAACACTGGCTACTCTGCCAGGCTTAACATATGATATCTCACACTGAAGTCTGAAAAACAAACACATTCTTTGTTTCTTTTTAAATTTTTCATTTTTTTGGTTTCAGTGAAGAACCTGGAGAACAGGGGATGGGAGAGCTCCCATCTTACAGGAATCATCTCAGAGACATTTCATTCCAATAAGATTAAAAAAAGATCCTGCCATGTTCTAATCTTGAGCTTCACAGAATTTCCAAATTCTGGTAGTTATGTGATGGGATAAGATTAACCATAACAGAAGGGAAGTTATTTAACTGAGAGAATGTCTCAGACAAGTTTAGCCTTCATGGAACCGTCAGTATCATCTGAGGGTATGAGCCCAAGGTTATCTCAGACTCACAAACTCTGAAAATTGCTGCTGAACTTTTATTTATCGTTTTAAAGCCCTATTTAGTTGATAGGCTATTTTATAGAGCACAGGTAAGTTAGAAGATTTTATAAAGTGCATTTATAAAGTGCCCTATTTCAAGTTCTCCAAATCCTACCCAGGTATTAACTTACCCAGGTATTAAATGAAATTACTGTAGCCTCCCTAGTATGAGCACTGTACTCTAAGTAACTCATCCATGGCAGTGCAGAGTGACTAGAACTGAATTCAGGCCTCTGATCCACTCACTACCCACGCTTCAGGCTGCTAATGAGAACCCATGCCGTTCAAAATTAAGGAAAAAAGGTCATATCTTACAAGGAAATGAATTTTCAGTTAGATACAAAATTGACTTTGTCCTAGTGCTTTTATTTTACTACCATAACTAAGAAATGCTGGTAAGACCTTTGCATTTCTCTAGTACACATTTCAGCTAGCTACACATAACAGTGCTTGTCTTGCTGTTGCTGATCAGGCACTCAGGAGAAACAAGAAGCAATACAGGCCAAGGGAAAGATGAAGGAGACACAGCAGTTCATTTCTTTTCGGATACAAGCGATCTACCTTTCTCATAAAAGAATGACTCTGATCTGTTCGCTGGACTCAACTTGCAGTGTTCAGGACACAAAGGGTAATAGCAATTTACATTACATGCTGGCATTTCCATTTGTACCTTACTGTTCTGATAAAATACGTGGAAGAGGGGATAAATGGTAATGGAAAAAAATACAACAGAAGAATGACAAAAAATGGTGCCACTGGCTAGCCTATGGTCTGAATGTGTTACAGTACATTTGTCTATTATTTCTATTTTTATCATAATCTACTCCTGAACTCACTTCCTTTTGAATCCTAGTCTCACTTTTCTCTAAGATGACTAGTTGCCTCTTAACTGATTTTCTTGTAGCCGTTGATAATGTTTCTTTTTATTTTCTCTCTCTACTATTAGGTCTTATTAATCTACTTACCTTGAAACTGTCTCTTATCTTAACATCTGTGACACTACTTTGGTAGTTTTCCTCCCGTTTCCTTCACTGATGTAACTCCTTTGCTTTGTTCCCATTTCTTTTTCTCAGGCGGGGAGCTCCTACCCAGCTTCCTGGGCTCAGCTCTCACCTCCATGTGAATGGCTCCCACAGTGACATCTCTAGCACTGAGATTTCCTTTCGCTCTAACTGCCTGCTGGATCCCTCTGTCTCCAAATGACCAGTCAAATCACCCTGTTTGAAGTCAAAGCTTTCCCTCCAAACCAAATTCCCTTAAGACTTCTTTATTTTTTGAATATTGCCACTTAGGCATAAAAGCTAACAGTTGTTTTTCTCCTCCCTTTGCACTTTCTCTCCTGAATTATTGAAAGAGACGCATTCTTTCCACAGCCTCTTCCCTGGCTCATGCCAATAATCTACATTGTAGAAACCCGATCAAAATTCTGCTTAAAATTCTTCAATGGCTTTATATTTCTTCCTATACATAATCTAAACTCCTCAGGATGGTTTTCAAAGCCTCCTCATAATTTGTTCCTTGTCTATTTGTCTTTTACCTCCTTACCCTGTATTTCTAATTCCAGACATTTTAAATTATTTCAGTTTCAAACACGCTTTCCTTCTGCCTGAAATTTTCTTCCCTGTTTAGTTAATCAGGCAAACTACTTCTCCTTCTTCAAGTCTCAGTTCGCATTCTCTCGTCTGTGAAGACTCTCCTGGTCCCCCCAGCGAGTCAGGGATACTTTCCCTTGGGCTTTTGTTGTTTGTACCTGGTACGCATCTCCACTGTAGCTCCTATGCATCCATTTGCATGTCAGTCCTCCCACTAGACTGTGCTGAACACTGAAACCATGTTCTTTCACATATGTACTCCTAGGTGATAGGCATAATTATTTGCAGAATGAACAAATAAGTAGTAATATCTTACATTTGTACACTACCTTAGGGTTTTCAAAATACTTTTAATACTTATATAGAATTTCACAAACACCTATACTATCAGGATAGGAGCAGCTATTCCTCCTAATATGATGGAGGATGGAGACGCAGCCAGATTGAAGGACAGATCCCAGCTCACGTGGCTGGGATGTAAAAGAGAAAACAAAAACCCAGGGTCTTCTGAAATCTAGTTCCATTACCACACTGACACGTTTAGCAACTTGGTTTTCATTTCTGGGCAAATTTGGGTGAAAAGGTCAAAAATTGAAGAAAAATGTTTATTTGTAGAGTATAATCTCTGAATTCTTAACATAATTAAAATTAACAACCATTAAATTTTGACATTTTTTGACTGGCATTTTGGGAGAGAGTAGTTAAGAAAAAGGGAGAGCCTTAGTCAGTGTGATGTGATTTCAGGTATGAATGAACACAACTATGTTTTCTGTCTATTACTAAAGAGGATGGTAATCAAAATCAACTCTACTGTGGGTTCGTATGTGATTATAAAGACCAATGGGGGGCTGTGGTGAGGAATGATTTCAGCACAGCTTGCATGATGAGATCACTTGGTGATTCAGTCACCCTGACAATTGGCCTGTCTCTACTCACAGGGCTGCTTCTTCATCTCTGAACTGAAAAGCAAGGAGTCCTGTGTTCAAATCCTAGTTCTGTCACTTAAAGGCTTTATAACCTTGGATAAGCTATTTAACCTTTCGGTAAGACAGAGATAGTAATACCTATCTCTTAGGATGCTGGTGAGAATTGAGGTATATTAAATAAAGTGTATTTTATATCCTCCATAGTAACTAGCATAGTGCTAAACTAAAGGAATGAACATTAACCATAAACAACTTAAAACATATTGGAAGATGACTGTGTGCTCAAACAGAATTTTAATCTTTAATGTGTGGAGGGTGAAATGTGATACCCTGTTCTTAACCCAAACCATTACCTCTCTACACCTTAACTCCACTTTATACCTTTATAGCCAAAAGAAAAATCCAAGAATCGGGAAAATTATTGGGTTTGGGTGCCATTCACTGTTAAGTCAATGCAGGAAAACTTGATATGTAACTTTAGGCATAGAGGACTGATAAGGACAGAGCTAATCAGTCCTTAAGAAATGAGGTAAAGTTAAGCTAACAGGAAGAACATAAATTTCTTATGTAGACAGAGGTTTTCAGGACAACATTACATTTTACTTTCAAGGTATATCTGAGTTTAGATATTTGGGGAGAGAATCACTCACAGGTCAGAGTTGAAGATTCTTCCCTTTGCACTGTCTCCTGTCCATATATACATATATACATATATATATATGTGCCTATATATATTCTTATACAGATTATTTACACACACACACACACACACACACACACACACACACACACACACACACACACACATTACAGAGCAGTGAGAAGCTACCCTTACATGATGACCCTGTTTTCCTATACCTCAAGAGTTTGGAGCTATGAAGTCTCTTAGAGGAAAAAAAAACCTTTCTAAAGCAAGAATCATCCTCCCTCCCCACTGCCCATTGAACAGTTTGGAAGTTGAATAACAGTTGTTTTATACAAAACATACAATGGCTCTATGTTTGTTTCTCTAGTAGATTTTCACTTAGCACCCCAGGGAGAAAACCAGTCTTAAAGTTTCTATTTGTAGCACTAAAACATGCTAACAGATGGACTCAAATATTTCTAGCATGGATGTTTTTTCCTCCACTGTTCTAGTCGTAGTCACTGATGTGTAGTCACATAGATTTCATTAGCTTCTACAATGACAAACTTGATATATAACACTTTAGTGTTTCAGAGAAACAGTACTGAGGTGTTTTGATATTCCTCTGTGTAGTGCTCAGATGTGATGAAGTGATGTAGTTATAGCCAGCTGGCAAGGAACTACTTACAAGCTAAAGTCTATCTTATTTATCTTACAATTTGGGCTGAAATAATGTATGCTGCTCTGAAATGTTTTTATATTATAGCGGTAAATGTGGGGAGTTATTTAGGGAGCTCTAGTGAGATCAGAATTATGGGGCAGAGATGGATGGCTGCCTACAAAAGATTTGTGCTCCCCTGCACAGCCAAAAGCGGTTGTGAATGGCTACTTTGCCAGGGTTCAAGAGGGTCATGTGACTGAGTTCCGGTTAATGGAATATAGGCAGAAATTATATTCATTGCTTCAGACCTGGCCCAGAAAAATTTCCTTTGACTTCCACAACCTTATTGTCTTTTCTTTCTCTTTCCAACTCTAATATTACCCTTGTCAGTTATTATTTGGTTCATCATTTTATTCTAGCATTTGAGCATAAGTCTTCTGTTATCATGCTCTTAAGCTTCCTGCTTTGTACTCTGAACTTGGGTGATCTTGTTTAGTCCTATGGCTTCTACTCTTAGTGATTTGCTGATAACTTCCAAATCCATAACTCCATGCCCGAGCTTTCCCTTTTCCTATTTTCTAAAGTCACATGCCTAAAAATATCTGTGCATCTTCTCTTGGAGATTCATTATACATGTTCAAAATAGGACTCACCGTCTCCCTGCAGCCTGTTCTTCCTTCTGCCTTTGTTCCTGCTAGAACCCCTCCTCCATTCATAATGCTCTCAGCTGGATGGTGCCTTCACTATTCCCTGCCATTTGAGCTCAGTGTTGAAGTCACTTTTGATCCCTTCGCCCTTACCTTCCACACACACACAAAAGACCAAGTACTTCTAAGTATCTCCAAAATGTCTCTTCCAAACATACTTTGTTCTCTATTCTCACATTACAGGTCTTGGCATTTCTCACCTACACTACTGCTATAAACCTAGTAACTAGCATCCCTGTAAGTCTTTCCTCTCCTTCAACCTGTCTTCCACATACCACTGGTCAGAGCTATTTTTCACATCACCAGAGTTACATGATCATTGTTTCCTTTCCCTTGAAGTTATAGAGACTCCTTATTATCTACAGAATAAACTGTAAGGTCTTTGTTTTAACAGATTAAATTTTTTTTTAAGATTTTATTTATTTACTTTTAGAGAGAGGGGAAGAGAGAGAAACATCAATGTATGAGAGACTGGGAGCTGGCCTGCAACCCAAGCATGTGCGCTGACTGGGAATTGAACCAGCGACCTTTTGGTTTATGGACCGGCACTCAATTTACTGAGCCACACCAGCCAGGGCTGTAAGGTTTATGGACTGGCACTCAATCTACTGAGCCACACCAGCCAGGGCTGTAAGGTCAAGGCTGTTTTTCCTAGTGACACTCCTGTCATTCTTTCTGACCATTGTCTTACTCTCTGATTACAGCTTCTCACAATTCCCTAAAGGCACTTCAAATCTTCACACTTGCTGTTGCTCCTGCCATCACTTTTATTGCTTGTCTACAATGCTCTCTCACACTTCAATGCTCCTTAATAAACTCATCCCTCAAGACTGAACTCAAATGCCATCTCTAATGCAAAGTACTTCTTCTTTGTCTAGGTTCCTATGGTACTTTTACTATGGCACTATTGTTGGTTGCTATGTGTCTGACTCCCCTTTAGAAGGCAATGGCTTTAATGCTGGGAATGTGTTAGTCACCTAAGTTTCTCTAGTGTATAGCACAGTCCTAGGTGCAGAATACACATTTCATAAATGTTTCATGAATGAATAAATGCTAAGCAGACGGGTTCCAGGAAGAGCAACATGAGGATTTCTAGATCCACTTTCCAATTCACTACCCAATTCAGCCTTGAATTTGCAGGCATCTCTGTTGCTATTGTTCAGCTGTAAAATGAGTGTGATGATGACTCAAATATTGAGAATAGATTGACAATCCTGATCTTTTCGCCTCTCATCTTAAAAATTCTGCCTGCAGTTAAACTTTGGTGATTTCTGCCTTACAGTCTACTTGTTGCTATCAATTCTTAGCAAACAACACCCACACATCTTTGCAAAAATTCTCTCCTTCCCCTGAGCTATCCGTCAGCAATTACTTTGGCATATTCTTCTCATGGAACCTGAATACAAAATACGTTTCTCGTCAGCTTGTCTTACTGTTCCTTATTCAGTGTGAAAATGAGAGCCCGATGGAAGCAAACTGTGAGTAGCAGACTCTAAGTAAATTACGGTCGAGATCTACCTTTGTAGACATGGGTGGCGCAACATTATTTCTTTTTAAACATACACTTTGCAGAGATGTACTGCTTTATCCCACTTTGCCTTACAGTTTCCTATTGCCCTTCTGTTCTGTTAATGCATCACTGGCCTGAGGAAAATGGACGCCTCTCTGCCGACAATGAACTCTTTAGGCAGCTGGCAGGGCCTCATGAGGCAGAAGGGCTATCGAATTGTTGCAGTTTGAAACATCAACAGCAGGCACAGGACGATTTATCACTTCTCTCTTCCTCTTCCATGTTCCTTGGCTCTTTCTTTATACTACTAGTATAGCGCTCTGCTAGTTATAAATGTGTCTGTTAAGACCAAGCCGTAAGTCCTGGTAGACAGAGCTATCATTCATATTTGTAGCCCCTGCAGTGCTTAACACAGAGCCTTGCATATACTGCATAATAAATGTTCACTGAAATGCTTATCTTCGCTTATTACTGACACATGGTAAAAGACTGCACAAAAGACACTGTCTTGAACTGAGAAGAGTTCCTCAGATATTTTCTGTTGCAAGCTCAAAATTAGTACCTCCTACCATTCTTTTGTTCACTAATTAATTCATTATAAAAAATACTTACTGAATGCTTACTCTGGTCAGGCATTCTAGAGATCATTAGTCAGGCGACGATGTGCATGACAGAAAACATTCCTGTCCTCACCTGAGCTCCCTGACATTCTTGAGGGGAAAGTAAACAAAAAAGGAGTATTCACATATAATGAATTAATAATAGATGAACGTGTTCAATGTTAGAAAGTGAAAAGGTTGCTATGATAAAGAAAACCACAAGAGACTCACTTGGATAAGGTGGCAAGTGGAAGTCTCTCTGAGGAGGTGGCATTTAAGCTGCGATCTGAAGGAGGTGTGAGTGATCTTGCCACGTGATGAGCAAGGGAAAGACAGTTCCAGATGGAGGGGATTGTTAAGTGCAAAGGCCTGGAGGTGCGCAGGAGTTTAGCAGGTTCCAGGAACTGGCAGATGACCAATTATGACCAGGAAATTGTGCATAGGAGAGAATGAATGAGCTCAATTTAGAGAGAGGTAGGCAGAAGCTATTTTTGTAATATAGGGCTTTTAAAAATCTGTCTTTGATTTTATTCTAATTACATAAAACCGTTGAAGGATTTCAGAGGAGGTTACATGATCTGATTTGTGTTTTAAAAAATCACTTTGGCTGCTGGTGAAATAGATTGAAGGGGAGACCAAACAGGATGCTAAAGTAGTCTACATAAGAGCCTGGGGTGTGGTAAGTACAGATGGAAATAAATGGATCCTTATAAGTAAGATTTGGACAGAACCAACTAGATTATGCTACAGTGAATACACGTCTCACAGCCGTGGGTCCTTATGGTTAAGAGAATAGAAGACTATTAGAGCTGACTTTACCAAATGTGGAGATCTATCTGCTTTTGAAAGTCTCTGGAGACAGCTGAGTAAGTTGTTCTACTCATAGAAAAGACAAGGTGCTGCCATAGCCCACTAAGCTGGCAATAGCTCCTTCTGACTGCTGTGCCATTAATCTTAGTCTGACAACCTAGAAAAGCCTGTGGAATTCCATCTTTTCACTCCACCAGTGTTGCTTCAGAGACTCATTAACAGGACAAACTGGCCTCTATTTTCTATGCAACATTCAATACAGTAGTCCCCTCTTATCCAGGGTTTTTACTTTCCATGGTTTTAGTTACCTGTGGTCAACCACTCTGAGAATATTAAATGGAAAATTCCAGAAATAAACGATTCATATTTTAAATTGCATGCTGTTCTAAGTAGCATGATGAAACCTCATGCTTTCTAGCTCTACTCTGCCCAACATGTAAATGATCCCATGGTCCACTGTATCTGCACTGTATATGCTACCCACCTGTCAGTCACTTAGTAGCTGTCTCAGTTATCAGACTGGTTATCAGAGACTAAACACGCACACACACAGACCACATTCACATAATTTTTGCTATATATATTGCTATGACTGTCCTATTTTATTATGTTATTGTTGTTGATCTCTTACTTTGTCTAATTTATAAGTTCAACTTTACCATAGGCAGGTACATACAGGAAAACAAAGTATATAGCGTTTGGTACTATCCAGTGTCAATAAACCTCCTGGGGATCTTGGAATATATCCCATGTGGATAAAGGGGGGCTACTACACCAAAAATTTCCCTTAACTATCTGCTCTACTTGTCCCCATTTTTAGATTTTTAGGTGAAGTTGTTTTAACCAGTATTTGCCATACCAGGCACGTTCACTTTAAAAATAAACACACACACACACACAGTGGGGCAAAAGTAGGCTTCCAGTTGTTTGCATGGAAAGTAATAAATAATTCATAAATAATAATACAAGAATAAACTCTGTGTTTCACATACTCAAAACTGGACATCTGCCCTGACTGGTGTAGCTCAGTGGATTGAGCGTGGGCCTGCGAACCAAGGGGTCACCAGTTCGATTCCCAGTCAGGACACATGCCTGGGTTGCAGGCCAGTTCCCAGCATGGGACACACAAGAGGCAACCATACATTGATGTTTCTCTCCCTCTCTCCTTCCCTTCCCCTGTAAAGATAAATAAATAAAATCTTAAAAAAAAAAAACTGGACGTCTACTTTTGTCCCACCCTATATACATATGCTCTCTCTATCCATATAATTTATAAATTTTAAACATATAAATATTAATTTCTCACAGCAAAATCAACCAATACAGGAGAGTTCAACTCCTCTCTTGTTTTCATTAGCTGCCTCTTTTGCACGCCTGCCAAGTCATAAAATATGATGCTCTCCCTCCATCTTATCATAAGCAGAACTATTTCCCTGTATAGTTATTAACTTAGAAACTACACGTTTTTATGACAGTAAGAATAAGTAGTTCTTAGTTTTAAATGTGTCAGAGAATTCTGATTACCAGCTTTTTCCAAATTTAACTTTGGATTTGAAAAAATGTTATTGCTGCCCATCTTCGAAGGTATGAGAGTGCTAACGATGGGAACAGTTTGCCTATTTGGCCAACAGAGGTGGGTCGCATGATTTATGCTAAGAGAAAAATTGGTAAAGTGGAAGGACATCCATGCATTGGCAAACTGGACCCACTCCAAGATACACATTAGATTTTATGTAAGTAAATTTTCCTTTGCATTATATCATAAAACCATAACTATGGTCACTAGAGTAATACTTCACATTCACTCTTGATGCCAAAAGGGAGTTAGAAACTTAGTTAATAAGAAAAATATTTACTGAAAAATCACACAAATCCCCAGTAATATTACAGATCAATAAAATCTCTCCCTGGAAATCACACATCCAAATCATGACATCAGAAGAGTGATTTCCCCTTAGTGTTAGAAAAGAACTAGAAGTGAAGCAGATCTAAACCCAGAACAGAGATCAGTTAATGTTTTCAAACAGGTAAGATCATCTCCTAACAGGCAAGTGCTAATAAAAGATGTTTGGTATACACCTCCCTTCTCCTTGCTTTAACACTTCCAAACCTCCTAAGGGCTGATTTAGTTCCAGAAACCCTGTTTTTCTTCCCATGATCCATCACTTTGCTGAATTCCTTCCTAATGGTTTTAGAAAGCAGAACCCATCCCCAAACTTGAGTTTGTGCTTCAGTGAGGGTAAGGTTAAATGTCATCTGGCCTGATGGCTCATGTTTGGATTAAAAAACCAAACAAACAAAATCACCACAACACTGCAGCTCACCACTTGGTGGTCACTGCAGACCCACGTATCTATAAGAAGCCAGGCTATATAGGTCCCTGGCACAGAATTAGTTTTCCTTTATAGGAAGGATGGCCTCTTTTTCCTTTGATGAACTACTTCTTCTTTGTCACTGCTCTGTGGCATGGATTTGGAGCATCAAATCTCCAATGTGTAATTCACTAACATGGCCAAAATAATTAAGAAAAATCTCAATATCCCATTTACTACATCAACTCTGTTCACAGAGAATCCAGTAAGTACTCAACTATTCTCATAGGTATGAGTAAAATTTGTGTAGCCTTTTCCCTTTTTCACTCACCATAAAATTTGCTTCTCTTAGTTTGAGGAAATCAGGACAACAAAAATTAGGCTTCCAAATCACAACCTCAGATTGTAGCAGCTCAGTATTTATTGAATGAAGTTCATAACATGCTCTATGTGTTTTATTCAAGCCATTAAAAATAAGGAAACTGAGTGTACTCATCTCTGTATTAAAATCTTCCATATGTATTCCCATACATATATATGTTGATCTGCAAGCTGTTCCTATGGAAGGGGAGACTAGATACTATGAAAATAGAGATAGTGAGTAAAGAAAATGGAAAAATAGAGTGGGGATTCATTCAGGGATGGCCTAAAGCTATGCAGAAGTACTAAGCAGCACCGCTAGGCTGCAGGTGCCCAACTGTCTACTCTATCAGCCTCAAATTCCAACTAGCAAAGTCATTAATAGTTTAGATAACAGGCTGGCGACTTCTTTCAAAGGCCTTACTTAAAATGTATAGGTTGCTTTAAATGGGTTTTCTACCTCCCTCTTATTAGCATAACAGTAGAGATTAGTTTATTAGATTAGTGAGTTAATCTGATATATCAGTGCCCAAGGGAATAAAATATAGGACAGATTAATTTCAGAGTATGACAGTGATGAATGGTGGGAAATAAAAAGCAGAATAAGGTGGTGAGGTCTCAGGTTTGTGAGGGCTTCAAGAGGCATACTTTTATCTAGAATGCAAATCCAAAATCTTACAAGTTTTGATGTGATAGAAGATTTTTGAATGATACTTTCCTTACAATTTGATAAACACACATATGCAAACATATACAAATACCCCACACCCTGTTACCAAGCCAAGAAAAGACATCTGTAACTCATCTCTTTCTGTGACAGTTATATGTCTATGCAACAGTAGGTCATTCTCTCTGGGGTGTCAAATCTCTGTCCTGATTGTGGGACAATAGGACACCTGATATTTAAAATGAAGAAAACTGCCTCAAGGGCAGCACTGACCTCTGGGTCTGCTGTTTCCTCTTTCCAGCACCACCACCCATCCTCAGATTACTGACTCTCTTCAGTTTAGCAGAAGTACCTCCCTGGGTGGCCTATTTCTGATGAAGAGCTACTACTTTTGGCTTCAGTAGAATATTCTCTTCTGTGTCTAATGCCCTAAGAAGGCCAAAAAGTTCAGGGTGAACAAGTGAGTGTTGAAAAGTCCAGGAAAATGGACAGAAGAGACAGAGATGTTCCCTTGCTTCTGAAAGTTCTCCTTACACAGAGATATGTATGTTAGGCACTCGCCTACCTACTGTGATTTCAGAGGCAGTGAGTTGGTGTCCCCTGGTTTACGGAGATACATTAGATGCTGTAGAGAGAAATGGGAGAGAAAGTAGAGAACGGAGTGGGAACAAGTAGAGAACATCAGTACAGGAAGTAGAGGCTGAAGGCCGCAGAGACAGAGCCTGCTTGGAGAGAGCCTTGCTAATCAGACTTGCCTGAAATGGAAAACAATTACTGCCAGTTTCTTTGAAAGGCCACCTTGGGCTTTGCCAATAGCATTAAATTCTTAGTGAATTTCCATCTCATTGACCCAGGGGGACTCAAGCTCTGAGATCGGTATTTTAGTAACAAAACTGGTGCCAGATGGTGCTGGGTAGAACACTAAATTCCAGCTGAAATGAAATGTAAGGAAGCTTTTATGGTAATGCTTGGTCCCACTATTTTATTCTCTGCCATTAAGTGATATATGATGATCCCTCAGCAGCCTGAGTGTTACTCAATCATGAGGCAGCAGACTACAGGTACACCTCATTTTATAGTGCTTCATGTTCTTGAGCTCATGGACGCTGCATTTTTGAACAAATTGAAGGCACATGACCCTCTACTAACAGAAAGATTATGATTTGCTTTATTGTGATGGTCTGAAACGGAACCTGCAGTATCTCTGAGGAGTGCCTATACACAGCATTTGAAGTTAGAAGTGTTTACTCTTCTTGTCTTAGTGCTATCAGCCTGTTGCTGAAATGCTCCTAGTTAGTAAACAACGCTGAGAAGGTAAGGCTGTGACGCCATGATGATATGGCTGCATAAATACCACATTTCCTCCTTTGGGAGCCACTGAGGGTTTCATTTGTTGAAAGGACACTGTTAATTCAGTGGTAGTCTGACTACCTTGAACCCAGCTTTCAATCTTCTGAGATGTTCCAGGATGAAAGAGCAGATCAACTAGCCAAGTTTTTCTGGAAACTGATTTCAAATTGTTCATGGGCAATTCTAGATTGGTCTCTTTTCCTTAAATATGTGGTTGCCAACTCTATGTGTAGCAGTACTAATGAAATTTATAAAGCAACTCTCTTGGGAATGGCATACAATTCATAGAAGAGACTCAGACTATTTGTTTTTTGTTTGTTTGCTTCTTAAATATTGTGTCCAAATGCTAATAGCCGAAGACTGTTGCTGCCTGTCCAATGAGCCACAGGACTGAGCTAAGGTGAACCCGAAGGGTCTATTACTGCAAAGAGAGGGAAGGAAAGAAGGATCTTTCCTAAACACTTTGTTTGTACCCTGTACTATTCTAGGCATTACACTTACTATGTAACCTCACTTAATTCTCAGCAACTTCAGGAATTATTATCCCTTTTATGTAGAAAAGAAAACTGTTTCAGCAACAGACTGTCTCAAATTGTAACCTTTCCTAGGAGAGGTAAGATTTCTCTGCAGGTAATCTGACTCAAAAAAGTTCATGTTCTTTTTACTAGTTTCTTTAAAAGTTTCCCTCTCAGGGAAAATTCCAGGAAATCTCCTGACTGGCTTGATATCGTCATCAGAATCTGGAACTGATTTTCTAACGAACAGGCATGAAGGAGGCTGAGCAGCATGCGCACAAGCACAGTTGTCTCTAAGGAGGCTGGGCGAAGAACATGCCAGGAGAGTAATAAAACCCCAGCATGGTCAGAGAAGTTTAGTCTCTCTGATGAGTCACAGTCTAATTTGACCTATCTTCTTTTTGAGCCAGAATAAGCTCAGCATTTGCCAGCTACGTTGTTGGTGTTTTGCTTCCAAGAAATCAGCGATATACCTGCTTTTGAAAACACCAACTTTATTACAGGAATAATTCTTTTAAAAAGGTGACATAGAGGAGTAGAATCCCTCCCCCCAGCCACATGCTAGAGATCTAAATTCTACCCAGGGGAATGGGAAACAGTTTCATATTTAGTCTGGTTGGTTGAGCTTAGAAAGATGCTTGAGTCAGGGTCAAGCTCGGCAGGAAGGAGTGCTGGGGTACATCAGTCCTGGCTGCCATGGCTGAAGGACAGGGGAGTTGGTGGTCATACTGTGTATTCACCACCCCTCTCCTAGTCCCTCCTTCTTTCTCCCACCTATTCACTTCATGATGTTGGGCACCTGATTCAGAATCATAGGCCTTTGTAGTAAAATGGGAATAATGACACTTTATTTATCTAAAGGTACAGTGACCATACCAGCTGATCACTTCGGTTGGTTACCAGTCTTTTTCAACTGTGAGATTTAAGATTCCATTTTGCAGTGTAAATCTCAGCACTGGCTAAGCTTTAATGGGATTAGTCATTGGTGACTTTAACAATGGTATGGCTTTTTAAAGGGCAATGACAATGTAAAAATAATTCTTCTCTAAGTCAAAGAGATGAATAATGTATCAGTTCTTTCTTCACATCTGAAGTACACTGAAGACGTCTGTTAAATGGCTAAATTAATTATAGCCTGGGATTACCAGTATAATTAGAAAAAATTATTTAGTAAAATACAGGAATGTATGGGAGCATTCTGCATATCTATGCAGACTTGGAATCTCAAATAACAGTGTAAGAAAATAAATCAGTTAATCTCATTATAGCCTTGTCTTGAGAACAGATATTTCCTTTAAGTGAAATGTTCAATGGAGAACACTTACTGCTTTCAATACTCATGCTCCATAAAACAAATACAAAGTAGGCTCAGAATTGCTTATTCCAGATACATGGCTTACCTGGGATCACAGAGAAATTTGGTTTTCTCTCCTTCTTCTCTCCAGATAAGCCATTCTCGAAAGGAAGGATGTACAAACATACGAGTCATGTCTCTGCGCTTGATTAGAAACATGGAGAGGTTCTCCATTCTCTGCTGGAAGTCCTCCCATTCTAGTGTGCCTTCAATGCTCCCAGCATTGATGGCCTGGAAGATATGTTCGTCAGTCAGTGGGTGGAGAGAGGCCACTGCCACATTCAGGAGAGGCATCACCCGGTCAAAGGAAGACTGGGTTGGGAACTTCATATTGCACTGGAGTAAATAAACTTCAGAGAGCGAAACAGGAACTACTTTGTAGCTAGAGCTCTTTAACACTAGATAACCTTTCTCTATGAGGTCAAATGTGAGTTTCAGGTATAGATAGGACCCTTGACTGAGGGTCTTGAGATGAGAACTGAGTTTGCCAAATGTAGTATTGTCCATTTTGCCATTAAGTGAAATGTTATTCTGGATCTCTGAGCTGCTGTGTATCCGATGCAGGATGTAAGCCTGCAGGTCCTGGTCTATGGCTTCATTCTCTTCTAGTCGATCCAAAAAAATCCTATGGAAAGGCAGCAGCTTGGTAATTTCCTAAAACAGATGGAGAGAGAGAGACAGAGAGAAAGACCTTCAGTTTCCCCTAACTCTTATGGTAAACTATGGAGTCCCAAAATTTATTCTGAATTTCTGAGTGGCTAAAGAAGAAAACATAATCAAGTATTAGTATGCATAGATTAAAACAAATTAGTTGCATAGGAGGAACACTCTTCCTAATATTGAGACTTAAGATAATTTTGTACGGTTCTTCAAAAAGGATATTTTAGGAGTGATTCAATGGTCAATGCTCTAAATAGCATTCCTAAAAGAAACAGAAAATAGAGTGTCACATGACTTTTTCGTTGCAATTTTTCTCAGTGTAAATCATGGCATAATATCAAAGTAAGAGAAATACATAAGGACTCAAAGAACACCATGTAAAAACGTGGCTTTCTAACCCTCTGAACAAAACGATGCATTTTAATGCAGACCTTCTGAAGATGCCTTAGCCCAAAGGAATACTTCTAATGGTGGAAAGCTTGGCACCTTGGTGATCAGCTTGGACATTATGTTGGGGGAAGTGATAGGGCTTTGTGGTGACTCTTATGCTCTAGATTCCACCTTTTCTTATCTGCTTACAGATGTGGCTCCTCTAAGTGTCCACTCTCTCCCCTGCCATCAATTTTCTCTACTCTGCTGGAACACATGGAAAAATGCCCCCCATACTTTCTCTTTCCAGCTACAATCCTATACCTCTGTTGCCATTTTTAGTAAAATTTCACATAAAGGTTTTCTCTATGTACTGTATCTCATTCTTCCCTTCCCATTCTCTCCGCCATTGGTTACAATTAGGTTTCAACACCATCACTTCACTGAAATGGTTTTGTCAAGGTTATCAATAATCTTCACCTTGCCAAATCCAATAATCAAGCTGCAGTTCTCACCTTGCTCAGCCTCTTAGCAGTACTTGACACTGGGGATCACACCTTTCTCTTTGAGTCACTTTTGCAGCTTGCTACCATAGCATGTTCCCATGGTCTTCCTCTTAGCACACTGGCTACTCCTACCCAGGCTTTTTGCTGGCTCCGTTTTCGTCTCTCAGTCCATCTGGGCTCAGGTCTCCATTCTTTTCCCATTATCTAGCCGCTCACTCTTTAGAGCAGTTCATTTGGTTCTGTGGTTCTAATATCTCTATGCAGATAATGCCTAACTTTATGTTTCCAGCTTAGTCATTTTCCCTGAGCTCTCATCTTTTATCTGTCTGCTAAACACTGATACTTGTATGTTTCACAGACACACTCAACGTGACCAAGTCAGAACCGCTGAACTTCGCTCCCTCCACAAAATCTTCCCATGTTAAAAAATGGGATTACCAGCAACACAGCTCCTGTGATTTCACAGGAGCTGTCTGTGATCTTTCTCTTTTCCAGCATTTACCCAGTTGCTCACCAAAACCCCATGATCAATTATTGAATCTTCTCTCTTGCTCACATCCACATTCAACACATCAAGTCTTTTTGATTTCCCTTAAAAATTTTGTTCAAATATGACCATTTCATAGGGTCTCCACTATCACCACTGCATTCTAAGCCACCATCATCTGTCACCTGTATTTCTGCTTCCATTCTTGATCCCCTATATTGTATTATCTACACAGCCAACAGCCAAAGAAATCTTTTAAAAGGGTAAATCGCTTGATAAGAATCCTTGAAGAAGCCTTTCCAATCGCCCTGTCTAAAATAACCACCACCCCCATTATCCCTTCATCCTGTTTTATTTGTCTTCATAGCACTGGCACTACCTAGGATTTTAATGTTTAAGTTTTTACTTATTTATTGTTTGTGTTCCTCACTATAAGTTTTATGAGGGCAGAGAAACTGTCTTGTCCATTGTTGTATTCTTGGCTCCTAGAAAGTGCCTGACACACCTGAAGATCATAAGAAATGTTTGTGGAAATGATGAATGATCAATATGAGAGCTCATTCTTCAAGACCTATAAATTATTTCATTGTCGGGGCTCAATGAAAATAATTGTAAAAAATTCTTGGTGAAAGTGAATGAAGTATCTGAGAAGTCTATAAAGACGCTGAGATTTAGACTTTATAGAGTAATATGCATAGTACTTTTCCTGTTCTTTGGCACAGTTGAAAGATTAAAGTTATCTCCTCTACCAAGTCACGCTTAAAATGTCTTTTGAGATTGCCATGGCATTATGTAAAATTATAAATGAGGACAACATCTCCTAAGTATACATTTACTAAAACTAGTCAGAGACTGTGTTCCTAGAAGTTTCTTTTATTCATTCTTCATCTTTAACAATCAAGCTATTGACCAGTAATGGTAGACTATGTAATATTTACTTGTAAAGATGTATTTATGTTGACTCAGCCATATCCTTTAATTCAAATGGCTTTGTGATTAATAACAAATACCTTCAAGGTAGTGGCCAGGATTAGAAGTATAGTTTTTGATCAAAGAGGGCAATAAAGTTAATTGGTTATATGTAGGAATAATCCTAAGTGCCTAGTAGGGGAAAAGGGAAGGAAGCAAAGACTATTTTCTGTACATTAGCAATTGTTATGAAGGGCTGCATCGAAATACAGTAAGTCTTCAGTTAACTTCATCAATAGATTCTTCAACTTTAAGTGAAACAACCTATAATGAAATCAAATTTTACTGTAGGCTAATTGATATAAATGAGAATTAAGTTTTTGTCATCAGTGTTAGAGCAAAACAACATTGAATGAAATGATGTTATTCGAGGACCTGCTATAGTAGGATAGATGTGTAATACCTGAGATTTTAATGTTCATCAAAAAGGTAGACTGTTAGGGGGAAAAAGGCTGAGAAACCCTGTCCCAAACCAAGTATGAATATGTAAAGAATACAGGAAGAAACAACTCAGCTACAGTGAGGATGGCAGGCAAGGTGGGGTCATTTATCCTTAGACTGCATGTCTTTACAGGCTCAGTTCCGCATTCCTAGTCCTTTGTCCAGGCCATCAAGTAATAAGCAGTGAGTGATAGGGAAGGTAATTAAAAAATATTATCTCTTAGTTGTAGTAAATTTAACCTCAAACCTTAATATTGCTGATATTTCTTAGAGAAAGGCACGTAGAAGTCCACCATCATGCTACAGAAAAGCTGTTCAGGTGGAGGCAGAGGGAGGACTAGGAAATGTGGCTCTAGATTGTATTTAACCGACTTCAGCATAGCAGTAAATGATAAAACAAGTGAGCGAAATAGAACCAGAGACGTGGAAATAAAGAACAAGCTGACAGTGACCGGAGGGGTGAGGGAGATAATGGGGGAAAGAAGGGGAAGGGTCAAGTCAAAGACCATGTACCAAGGACCCATGGACAAGGACAATGGAGTTGGTGGGGGTGGGGGGAGGACTGAATGTGGGAGGTGGGTAGGCAGGGCAGGGAAGAGCAATGGGGGGGGAAATGGGGACAACTGTAACTGAACAACAAGATAAAATTTAAAAAATATAAAACAAAAGTCAAACAGTAAATTAGAGTATTAGAGACTCTATTTGCATTGCTGTTTGTCCTCAGGAAAGTCTAGAAAAGAGGACACCTTTTTTTCACGCTATTTTGAGCGACACTTTATCAAAACTTATCCAGAGCAATAGGAATGGGAATCTGAGCTACGAGTCATATTACAGAGAATGTTCTCTCTGGATCACATCTCTTACTAGGGTTCTAGGACAGTGGTTTTCAACCTCTTTCACCTCATGCACAAGTAAACTAATTACTAAAATTTTGCAGCACACCAAAAAATATGTTTTTTTTGCTGATTTGAGCAAAAATAGGTATAATTTTGATTATTCACTAGATGGCTATTGTTGTATTGGCTGCTGTCATTTTTCAATTTGACAATCAAAGGGAAAAGAGGTCAGTGTCCCTGACTAAATAGTCAGGTGTTGCATATTTTAAAAATTCTTGCAGCACACTGATGCGCCTCTTGCAACTTACTAGTTGAAAATTGCTGCTCTAGAATATGGTAGAGGTTTAGAAAATCTCATCACTAAAGGAACATGAACCTAGAACTTTGTCAGTTTAAGCACTCTCTAAGGCAAGCAATTTATGTTCCAAAAGCAAACACATACCTGTAAACTGGTCCTAACTGTTACAATTAGTTTGAGCCAGGAAGGAAATTTTCCAATCATTTTACTCAGAAATGACACAATCGTATCCCCATAATCCGGTTTGTGAAATTCTGCTTCATTTAATCCATCAATTAAGATGATGAAATCTTCATCTGGAATTTTTCTCTCTGAGATAGAAAGAAACAAATTACTTAATAATTACCATGTGGCTAAGAGTTCTTTTTGGATCTTTGATGACATATGTGTTTGGAAAAGAAAATATTAGAAAAGGTCTTTTGTTGTAAGTACTCAGGGTACATAATTTATTATAAAGACACAGAATAATTCATTTAGGGAATTCATTTTGTTTTCATCAGGTGTGGAAGCTTTTGTCACATATATATGCAATGTGTGTGTCATCATCATTTCCCCCGTGTTATCAGAGGTGAGACACTCTCAGCATTGCCTTTATGAGAATCTGCACATAGTAATTCATTTCTCTTTTATACTTAAAAGTTGAAAAGAATGTGTTGATATTTTTTCTGATAGCATTAAAGAGAACAGTATCATATGTTCCTTTGGGAGTTGTCTAAAGCAGTAGACAGGACTACACATGAATGCGTAGTGTGAAGGAAGGAATGGAGGAACAGAGAAAAGGAATCTCAACTAATAGTCAGATTCTAAACAGGCAGTTGGATCACAAGCTCTTACAGAACGGGGAGGCTCCTAGACTCTCTCTAGAACAGCTTCAGTGAGACTAGACCCTTGAGTGATTTCCCAGGGGAGGAGAAGTCACAAGAAGTCTGCTATGGTTGTGTGCAGTTCCTCCTGAACTCTGTACTAACCTAAATAGACAAAATCAGTTTATCTTTAGGGCTAGGCTGTTGAAGAAGGTTTGATAAGCTATCAGGCGTCTATTCTCATAAACGCCTATTGATTCTTAAACTACATTGAACAATTAGAGACTTAAAAAAAATCTCCAGGTTGAATGAATTTTAGTACAAATGAACTGAATAACAAGTAAAAGTTATTGGTCAGTAGGACCCTACAGATTCTGAAGGCAGGAAGGGCAGAGGGAAGAGAGAAAGAAGTCACTGGACACCTGAAGTGGAAAATAGGTTTTATCTGAGGAGGGAAAAAATGAAGCTGGGAATAAAAGGAAAACTACGGATTTCTATACAAGATTGACTCTGTTAGCCTTCAAAAAGTCAAGACCAACTAAAAGTATACATATTTTGGTCTCACATTCTTTGCATAATTAGTAAGACTTTATACTCCCCGCTAAAGTATAAGCTTTAAATAAAGGAATTTAATTTCAATATGCTAAGTACTATGAGTCAGTTTTCAAGTTATGAAGAGTTTTAACTACTATTTTCATCTGGTGACTTTTTAGGCAGCAAAATGAACTAGGATTCCAGTTCTCACTATTAGCAATGATTATTAATGAAATGGCATTCTATATGATGTAGTGCTAAGAAAATACATGATTCCTTTCAGGAGTCTGAAGAATTAAGGAAGAGAGAGGAGTTGCTTGGCACTAATTGGGATTTACCCACACATCTGGGGGCGCTTAGGTTCTTCACTTTGAGGACCTTGGCTCTCGTAAGTGTAATTGTGTTTTTAATTTCCATAGAGGAATATTCTAATTGCATTCTATGGGGCAATATAATAGACCTATCCCTTGTTACTGAGCACCATTACCTGGCCTCACCCATGGTGTGCTAGAGCCATCCTGACTGGTTCAAGAGAGACCATTGCAATATTTTCAAGAGCTGGTTGTTAAGCTGGTAGCCTAAAACTGGCCAAGGTGGGAATATTTATTTACACAATGGAAACTGGAAAATGTTACAGGTTCTCCTCCTGCAGCTGTTTGTCAAAAATTTACCAGCACACTGCTGTTTCCACCACTTCGATTGTATTTTCCTTAACTTAATCCAGGCTCCTTCATGAGAAAGCAGTGATTTCCAAGTAGAGAAAAAGGGCTGATGATAATGCATCCATTGAGATTTTCTCTGGGAAAAACATTTCAAACACATCCTCAATCATAAAGATCAAGAACATACTCTAAATTATGATTTAGACTTTTTAAAAATACCTCACTTGAGGATGTGTTTATTTATTTTAGAGAAAGAAATATCGATTGGTTGCCTCCCACATGCTCCCCAACCAGGGATTAAACCTGCAACCTAGGTATGTGCCTTGACTGGGAATTGAACCCACAAACTTTTGGTGTATGGAATGACACTCCAACCAACCAATCCACGTGGCCAGGGTTGATCTAGATGTTTTAAGGAACAAAATAATTTGTTAGCTAATAAAATTAAATTTTTATTTGCATAAATTCCTAGTAGATATTACTCATCCCATGAGTAAAGTAGACAATATATCATTTCTTTTTTTAAAAGAATACATGCCCTACTTAAGACGATTACATTATTCTAAGTCTTATTTTTTTATAAAATTTTTTTGAGACTCTCTTCCTCTGAAGGAGTTACTTAGAAATCATCTGTTAATATAGATGATATGAGGTGTCAAAAATATTTCATCTATTAAGAAATAAGGATGGCATATTTATCTATTTTTTAGGATTCAGATGAATAAAGGCAAAGAATTTCCAAATGGTAATAACGTTGCAAAACAATAAGAACTATTCCTAAATTTCCTTTTTCTTTGCTCAGTGATGAAGTTTCTCAATTATTAACTTAAAAGGTAAGACGTTAATGATCTTTAGATTATTCCTTTCAAATGCAAGCAGCTTTATAAGAATGTTCCTACACGTTCATTTTTAAACTATTGTGGATTATTTAAATACATACTCTAATTCAATAGCTTTTATAAGAGTTTACTGACAAATGCAGTTTTAAAAATTGCTACTTACATATTTAAATGTAAGAATATTTAAAATACAACTGCTATCGACTATCACCATTATTTCATAGAAAAAATATTTTCATTAAAGAAGTAGGAGAGACAATCTATTTAAACTTTACATATATGTATATGTAAAACTACAACTCTGTTTATGAACTTGCCAGGGATTCCCCATTGCCCTCACTTACATGGACACTTAACAAATACTTGAACTGTCTTCTTTACTAGTCCCACCCTAAAATACTACTTAGGTACCTGAGAAAAATAAGAATTAGAGAAACAGCATGAGAGTAGATGGTAGTAAGTACCAAAGTCAGAAGTGAATCATTCTGTATATACAGAATGTGCATTCTGTATATCACTATATCACTATATACAGAATGTGCATTCTGTATATCGTACAGAAATGATCAAAAGTGAAAAGAAGGCTCATGTCAGATAACAGTTTTGTTCAGAAAAGGTGCACATTACATGTTCATTATCTTTCTTTTAGTGATGATAACAAATTAGTGTGACCTTTCTTTTCATATTTGTGACTGAGAAACTTCAATGTATAGAAACTACTTAAATATATTTATGGAGAGATTTCAAGATTTTAAAAAGTCTAGGGTATGGTAAAGCTAACAGGCAGTAGAGATATAGACAGAGATCATCAGAGTTGAGAAGAAAAATTTTGATATCTGAGTGACCCACATGGAAGCTGAAATAACTGAAGACAGTAGCCAGAAAAACAGACATTATAATCACTTGTTCTTTCTTATGAGCATCTCCAAAACCCTCAGGAAAGGTAAATAAGTCTCCCAGGAGCAATCCCAGGATTGCTCAGGAATCTCATGCTTACTCAAATCTTTTTCTTTAGCTTCCAGAATTGGCAAAACATTGTTAAGGGGATGAGGCAGAGATGGGTAAAGGAGAAGACAGTTGTACTTAGGCTACAACCAACAATAGAGATGTGGAGGAAAGGCATGAGCATGAGAGGGAGAAGGATTCCATTTTATCCTCCCTCTCCCATTAAAAAAAAATCTTTATACCTTTCAGTGGACAATTAAGTGATTACTAGTAAACATAGAGTTGTACAACCAGGGCTGCCATTTTCTTTGACCTGAACTGCAGAGTAAAAAAAAAGCATCAAACACAAAGACTGAGGAGGTTTCTATCCATGGAAGCTCCACAACACTTAGTTGGAGCCATGGCTTTATTTATTTGAACTTCACAGAAAGGATTGGAAGCTCTGCTATTTTTAGTATAAGAAAAATGTATTATATTTGGAAATGATAATGAGAATTTTTATAAAGAAAGAAGTAAGTAGTACTTCCTGTAGATATTTTTGTTTTTCAAGTAAAATCGTTTATGTGTTAACTGTATCCTGTAGGACATCAGCTATGGAATATCTAGTTTTGGCAATGTGATAAAAAAAATCACGTCCATAAGATGCTCTAGGTGAATGTGGGCTCAAAGCCTTCACCTTTCACCTTTTTTGTACCTCATCTGTACCTTTGTGGAGATTCTCCAGTGGCTCCAGGACTCCCCTCCGGAAAGAGGCCATGGGGTCTTGAACACAGGACCGAAGGCTCAGCATGCTCTGTAGGTGAGGCTCCCGAAGAAGCTGCTCCCGATAGGCCGCCAACTGAGGTGAGCGGCAGAGCAGGGCAGCAACGTTGTGGACAAATTCTGGCACCAGGCAGGTGTAGGCATTATCTGCTTGGCAATAGTGATAGGCAACCACCTACAAAAGAAAGATGAGAATGCGGACAGGTTTATCAGTAGCAAGAACAACAGCCATGGTTATTATTTGCTCATTCTCTAACATGGTCTTCTGTCTCCCCAATTCCTCAACTTTTTCAAGTAAAAATAAAAGCTGCTAACTCAGAAATTGCTTATCTAAGATCAGAAATTTCATAACATTTTACTGTATACATAGGATATCATAATTATTACAATTAATATTTATAATTTGATAACTGAGTTTTCCCTCTGGGTCATAATAGGAAGCAAGCTTGAGAATAAATATTTACATTACTCTAATATTTATTCAGCATGGAGCACTATAGAAAAGAGTCTGATCTTATGACAAAACATTGGGAATAAAATATTCAGAGAAAAACTATGTTAGTTTCAACAAACACATAGAAGTCATCACTAAATTATAGTTCTGCTATAAACAGCCTATGGCTCTGCTATAAAGATAAAATAATTCAGATTTAAGAATTATCATTAAATATTCTCTGAGCACTTTGAGACAAGAGGATCAAAATCAGGTAACAGGAAGAAGTAAAGGAGTGAGATTTTGTTAGATGCAGGTCTTAAATTTGAAGAACTTAGAAATGTATGAGTCTTAATACCATCCAGGGTATGGGCTGTCTGGGTAGAATCTGAAGTTTTAAACTTTGGACTTCTGTTTGTTTGCATTTGTGGAGTTTACTCTTTGCCTAAAGGGCAAGAGCAGAGTGTAGTTTTAATCTCCTAGACCATTCTGTTGTTCAGTAGTACCCACGAAAGTGATAGGATTATGTAGATAACACACAATTGGCAGGGGAGATTCAGCTGGAATATGTGGAAAGCACTTGGCATGGTGCTCAGCACACAGTATGTGCATAGTTACCTCATCACTGCCTTCCTCCTTTTCCTCCTCCTCTCCATCATCGTCACTATCATCATCAAGGTTCTAATCTATTCTCTTTTTCAGCCACTAGCTTTGTGCCTGTAGGCATTTTAAATTTGCCCTAAGAGCACTCCTAGATATACTATTGGGACTCCAGCTCTTCAATCATCTCTCAGAGAACAGTCATCCATTAAGGTGTCCTGCTTTGAACAGACCCCTAACCTGTAAGTGTGGTTGTCCTAGCTCTTTAACAAATGCTGGAAACATCACTTGAAAAAACTACTTGAAATCCCTCTCATTAAGCACAAAAAAATTGAATGTAGGAAATGTTATTGCATATACCGGCAGAGACCCAACTGGAATTAGCATCTGGAGGGCAGACTCCTTGTAGAACAGACTTCCTCTGGTAGGTGAGTGTTCTAGTAAACATTCTGTATTACTGTACCAGCTGGTGTTGTTGTGAGAGGTTGTGTTTGGCTTCAGTGAATTTTTTAAATTTAATTTTATTGTATGTTTTTGCCACTATCATTTAGTCCTTTATATCCCTCTCCTCCTAGCCAGTGAATGTTTTTGAAGACTCTTTCAATGTGTTTGCCCATTTCATGATGGGTGATTTGTGAGTGCACCTGCCCATACTGTAGTAAGTATTCAGCAGTTTTTAACCAAAAATAGCATGACCCTCAGCCCCATCCTTCCTATTCACTAGATCTTGCCCCGAATAACTATTTTTTTTGTTTCCCCAGATGAAAAAAGTCCTCAAAGGGAAATATTTTGCCAATGTGGAAAAAGTGAAACAAAAAATGGCAGGAGCACTAAAAGGTATCTAAATTGATGAGTTAAAAAACTGTTTTGAGCAGTGGAAAAATGTCTTGATAGGTGTATTATATCAAATGGAGAGTGTTTTGAATGTAACTGAAGTTTAAACATGTAAGAATAAACACATAATTTTTTCATATATAAATTCTGGGTTTTTTGGGTCCCCCTTTATATTTTTGTCTCTTTAGGGTAGATTCCTAGAAATGAAATGCTGGGTCAAAAAAATTTTGTTTAGTACCGCCAAGTTTGCTCCTCGAAGGGTTGTACCAGTTTTCATTCCCACCAGTATGGGGGTGTCTATTTTCCAACAGCCTCATCAATAGAATGTACTGATAGGTGAAAATGACACCTCAGTGTTGTTTTAGTTTACATTCCTCTAATTATAAGTGAGCCTGAATATATTTCCAAATATTTGAGGACCATTTTAAATGTGGTGTTTGAGTGTATGTGCAAATATCTCTTCAAGATAGTGATTTCTTTTTACTCAGAAGTTAAATTGTTGGACCACATGATAATTCAATTTTTAATTTTTTGAGGAATATGTGTCTCACAGTGCTTATTAACTATTATTATTACTTGTTTAACTGCCTCTCTTTCCTGCTAGACTGTGAAGCTATACAGGTTATTTATTATATGTTTGTATTTAATGAAAATTCAATGAATATTTACTGAGTAAATATAAATATGTCAGTATTTTCCATTAGGAAATGTTGGGACACTCAACTGAATGCTTATTCATAGTAATGGTCCCCAATCAACTTATTAGGTCAAATTAGAATCAGTTTCATGTGCCGAGAAATGAATTTTGCTAGAGAGTTTGAAATACCACCAGTCCTCTGAGACAGAATAATCTCTGGATTAAATGCACTTGGGCTGTTATACTGTGCCAGACCTACTTCTCTAGGAATTGCAAAGAACTAAGTCAAATAGTCACTTGTCTTTAAAATTTGTATTTGGTATTGGCCCTAAGCTTCTTGGTAATCAGTGATCTGTAAGTGAACAGTAATAAAAATCTATGAAATGCAGCTATTTACATCTTGAATTATAACGAAGCTAAACATTACCCGAAGCTCACTACAAGTAAGTATAACAGGGTCCTGATTACCAGACATGGAAGCACACTATAAAACCTTTATAATCAAAATGGGTGGTAGTGGATGATAATGACCACCTCATAGGGTAAAGGGAAGAATGAGGAAAAGAAGTAACAAATATAACATAAATAGTCCCAAGTTCAACACACATCAAGCCAGCCTCTCTTTGTCTGGTGAATCCTGCGTGTATGAACACTTGGAGCTAACTGATTCAAAACCTGGAAAAGCTATCCAGGAAAGGCCCTGAATGAGATCTCTGTGGCCCTCTACTGTGATTATAGCCTTCAGGAGAAATATGTAATATTAACTGAAATACACTTAAGAGATGAGGAACCTAGCAAAATCTGTTGCTTCAACTGGAAGGAGTTTTTTCAACAAATAAAACTGTTCTAAAGTTGTGGCAAAAACTCTACAGTGTTCTCAATTAAGTAGCAGCACAAGAAACAGAAAGAATACTACAAAATAGCAATGACAATGACTGATACACAAAAATTGACACTACTAACTTTGTCAAATCAAGAGGTTTTTCAAGGACACTTTCAATTTTCACATGTTAGCTTACTTCATCAAAGTACTAATTGATTTGGAAAACTTATTAAAAAGCATTTCTGCTTACTGGTTTGTTATAGATAAGAAGCAAGAGTGCTGATTTCTGCTCTATGCTTCCACAGTGCAATCTGGTACACTTGAACTATAACATGTGGCACAATTACTGGGATAATATACAATCTTAATCTAAAGGGCCATTTCCTTATACAATGCTTAGGATAAACTTAAAATATGCCATCACTAGGTGCAAACAGGTGTATTTATATATTTTGCTTAAGGGAGAAATAATCGTGAAATTTAAAGTATGAGGTCTGTCTAGAAGGTATGCAGTCATGTAATATGAAAAATAAAGACATTTAGTGAAAAAGATAGAAGATACAAGAAGCACTGTACACAGGACAATGACACCTCAGTCCCATTCAAAGTAGGCACCTTGGGACCTCAGGTAGTTCTCCCAATTGCCATCAGCAGCCCTGTTGTATTTTCCTGAATTTCATCAATGGCTTGAAATCTCTTCCCTTTCAAAGGTGATTTTAGTTTTGGGAAAAGCCAGAAGTCACAGGGTACCAAATCTGGGCTGTAGTGGGGCCTGAGTCACTGGTTGACTTCATGTTTCACCGAAAAAACATGATGCATGAGTGGATGCGTGGTCATGACAAAGCTGCCAATCACCAGTTGCCCATAGCTGTGGTCTTCTGAATCATCCAAATAGTTTCCACGGAGGAATGTTCAAGCTTAATGCAAAATTCGTTGCTTTACTTGCTCAGTCATTTTGAATGTGATGGCCACACAGTACAAATGCTCATGCAACGGTGTCTATCACCTCTATTGACTAGTACAGTGAAGTCGTCATTGTTTACCCATGTGCAATCCAGTCCACTCTCCTTGGTTGCCAGGTTACATTGCTGTCATGCAAACCATTCTCATTATATTAACAACGGCTGGACTTTTTATAGACAGACCTCATATGCTCCTTCAGTAAGTATAAATAATCACTATTTTTCTACTTACAATATTTAACATTTTCCAAATATTGAATGTAAACATTAATTTTAATCTAAGGAGCTATTTCTTATACAATGTTTACTGTAAGTGTAAAAAAGCCCATCTCTGGCTACAAAAAAATTTACTTATATTTTGCTTAGAAAATATACAATCATGGAATTTAAAATGTGATTACTTTTCAAATAGGTATAATAATATCCTACTAACAATACTTAACATTTTCCAAATATCGAACATAAACATTTTAAAACTTTTTCTCTTGATGAATGAGTGACAATGTAGGGCAACTTAATGCTCGGAGCTCCTTTACCATCTGACATATTATATATTTGTTTATTTACTCATCTCCTCCCAGCAGAGAATGTGAGTTACATAACATCAAGGATTGTGTCTGTTTTATTCACTGCTTTAACATTAGTCTTACATTGTAGGTGTTCCAAACATACATTCTAAATGAATACACGAATGACTGTGATGATGGAAGCTCTCAGCATTCATTTATTTCTAAGATGACATTTATTCTGATTGTTCTAAAGAAGAGGCTGAAGCATTTGTAGGAAATATTTATAAAAAAGAGAGATCCTATAAAGTTGCCCTGGGTTAGTGATGAATATGAGGGAAATCCTAGACTGTGTCCAGAAGCCCACTCATAGATGCAGGCCTATAAGTGGGGACAATTAAAAACGCAGTTGGCCTGGCTGGTGTAGCTCAGTGGGTTGAGTGCGGGCTGTGAACCAAAGGGTCCCTGGTTTAATTCCCAGTCAGGACGGATGCCTGGGTTGCAAGCCAGGTCCTCAGTGGGGGCCACATGAGAGGCAACCACACACTGATGTTTCTTTCCCTCTCTTTCTCCCTCCCTTCCCCTCTCTCTAAAAATAAACAAGTAAAAAAAAAAATCTTAAAAAAACTAAGTAAAATCTTTAAAAAATGCAGTTGGAGGAAACATGCTGTTTCTAGCTCTGAGCTGGAGTGGATTTTATTAGAATCTTATGATATTGCAGATGACTCTGTTCCTCATTACTAATTAACCATGATAAAGAGACTGCTTTCAGTACTGGAGACAGACATTTTACATTCTTTCTTCTCTTGAAAATCCTCAAAAATAAGAGGACAATAAGAGAAATGCAAACTCCATCTATAGGGATCTATATTTATAATCTCAGATTATAATATATAAATATGGAACCTGTAAGTATCATTCCTAAGTGACTTAATAAACAGAAGGAGGCCAAATGAAGGCCAGCTCATGGTAGTAACAGAAATAAGTCAAATCATCTGTAAAACCTCAGAAAAGCAAAGGAGTTAGAAATACCAGGAACTGCGGAAGATGGGGGCAAGGAAGGGAGTTGAAAACACAGGAATTATTTGAAGCTTCTATCAGGAGCAGTTAGATCCCCAGATGCCCACTCCCATTCTGCCCAGCAGGTGACTACCTTCCTCACCACCCATAGGAAAGAGAATTGTATTCACTAAAAAAACTAAACCAGAGATGATCTATACTAGGGACACCACACACAGAGCAGGTAGAGATAAGTTCAGGACTGAAAACAAGGGGCCAAAGCAAAAGTCTCCATAATGAACGGGGAAACTCCAGTCTTCTTATGCCTATCTCCAGAATCTATATTCTGGGTGCCTAGCACCCAGGACATATAGTCTCAAGGGAGATTGACGGATTCTTTGCTTAAAGAGGATGAACAACACAAGAAACAAAACAAAACAAAACAAAACTAATGGACACTGACTTTTGGGTATTTCCAATAAAGGTTGGTGGGTCATCTGAATGCTCTATAGTTAAGATCTCTAGGCACGCAAATTTCTACAGTTTTTCAGTGCCTCATTATTAAAGAGATAAACTGCTTTAATAAATCAAGAACAAGACAAAAGAAAAGGGAATAACTGGAGAGAAAAAAAGTTATTAGAAATTAAAACCATGATAGCCAAGAAGTTTTTTGTTAAAGTGTTGGAAGGTAATGTTGAGGAAATCTCTTAATGGTAGATCAAAAACCAAAACAGAAAACCAGAAGTACAGAAAACAGGAGAGAAAAGTTAAGAAAACTAGAGTACCAGTATAAATCTACTTTTTGATTAAAAGGAGTTGTAGAAGGAGAAAACAGAGGAAATGGTATGAGAAAATTCGTTTTTAAATTTTATTTATTTATTTATTTTTAGAGAGAGGGGGAGGAAGGGAGAAAGAGAGGGAGAGAAACATGTATGTGCAAGAGAAACATCGATGGGTTGCCTCTTGCATGTCCCCCAACTGGGGACCTGGCCCACAACCCAGGCATGTGCCCTGACCAGGAATCGAACTGGAGACCTTTTGGTTTGTAGAGCAATGTCCAACCCACTGAGCCACACCAGTCATGGTTGAGAAAATTATTAATAATAAAACTAAACCAATTTCCAGAATAAAAAATATCTCCAGAGTTTGCTAGGTACCAAGAAAATAAATGAAAGAAAGACCCAAAACAATGGCGATAAAAAGAGGGTGCTAAGAAAGAGAAAAAAGCTGAGAGGAAAGGTATAGAAAGGATTAGAAATAAGAATAGCACTGTATTATTTAATAGCAATAATGGATGTTCAGGAAAATGGAGCAATGTCTTCAAAAATTTGAGGGTAAATAATTTTTAACTTAGGATTTTATACTATGTCAAATGAATAGTAAGTATGAGAATGAAATAAAGTTGCTTTTAGAAACATTATGTCTCAACAAACTTACCTCCTACGCATTCTTTCTATGCATTTGGAAACTACTGGAAGATGTGCTCCACCAAAGTCAGAAATAAAAACCAAGAAAGAAGATGATGGGGGATGAAAAACACAGAACAGAGGTGGTAAGAATTTTAAGGACAACAACAGGCAGTGGGCCTTGAGCAGCATGGTCCAGGCTGAGCTCAGTGGAGGGCTCTGGGGAGGGTGTCTATGGGGCAAAAAATGTAACTGATGTGGGAAATTGTACTGAGAGTTATTTTACGAAACTATTAAGGGTTATGGAATGACTTTCCCTTAGGTTGGAAGAAAAATAAGCAAATTTTAAAATGAGGCATTTCATAAATCCAGGAAATACAAAATCGCTCAAGAAGGAAATTGTTATCCTTAGTTGTTATCCAGTTCCACAGTGAACCATATTTGCATTGTAGGAACACTGAAAATACTACAATATGGATTCAGTCAAAAATCATGATAAAACTGCACTGAGATGAAGGAGGGAGGAAAGAAGACAAAAGAACTAAAATCATCCATAATAAGAAGCAACATATAATGTATAAAACTGCTAAAAAAATCTACAGCAGCATATAAATGTTGATTAGAAATATGAAGGTAAAGATCAGAGAAACGTCCAAAGAGCTGACAGTGGCTGCCTCTGCGGAGAGGGTGGGATGAGGGATGGAAAGAATTGTAGGTTTTTATTATGTCTTTGAGTTAGGAAGACAAATTTTGAATTAGGAATGAAAATAAGAAACTACTGATCACTCATACTGTGATCCTGGATAAACCATATAACTTCCCTGAGTCTCAACTTCCTTATCTGTTCATTCCTTTCCAACTCTAAGATTCTGGTTCTGTAATAACAAGGTATTTTTCTAGGAATAGCAAAGAAAAAAAACCCTTTTCTCCATGTTCTCATGGTATACCTGTTCATATTTTTGTTCGCTTTGCCTAGGGTCTCGCTACCCTTGCCCCCTTGGTATTAAAATGAAACTAGCATGCCTACAACCTGGCAATCGTATTGTACCTGTGAGGCTAGTCTCCGCATAGCCTCCTCCTGCCGCCTGCGCATTTCTGGAGTTCCTGGACAGCTTCCACTGGTGATGGACGAGTGGGCTGAAGGTGGCTGTGTGAGTGGCAGCTCTCTGTTGGCATCCACATCTGGATTAAAAAGAGTAAATGTTTGCATCAATCAAAACTCTGAACTAAAGGAAAACTGTGCCAATTTCATTTGTTCTATGATCCAGCAATTCTACTCCTAGGTACGTACTCAAGAGAAATAAAAACATACGTCCACACAAACTTGTACACAAATACTCACAACAGCCAAAAAGTGGAAACAACCTAAGTGTCCATCAAGGACAACTGATGAATGGTTAAAATGTGGTATATCCATACAATGGATTACTACTTGTCAATAAAAACCAATGAGATACCGATCTATGCTACAATCTAGATAACCCTTGAAAATACTACACTCACTCGGAGAAGCCGGTTACAAAAGGCCATATGTTGTATAACTCTCTTTATATAAAGTGCCCAGAAAATAGAATTTATATGGACAAAAAGTAAATTAGTGGTTACCTACAGGTGGAGACAGGGAATTAAGGGGAGAATGGAGATTGTCTGCTAAAGGGCATGAGTTCTTTCAAGAACATGGAAATGTTCTAATATTAGATTTAATATGAGCAATCTAATATTGATTGCTATATAATTCCGAATATATTAAAAAACACCAAATTTAACAATTTAAAGGGGTGAATTGTATGGTATGTGAATTACAGCCTAACAAAGCTGTTTTTTAAAACAATTTCACTTGTTCATGCTATTTAGAAAATGTCTTACCTACTACCAGGAAAGTACAGAATATACTTAAGACACAGTTCATACTTTAAAATGAGTACCAAAAATAAGCAGACTGTTATCTGATGGTCAATATGTACTGAAAAGGAGGAGAAATTAGGGAAGATAGTTCTCTTTTAACTCCCTACCAGCAGGACTACCTGTGCTGTCTTGCTTCCGACTGGCAGAGTCAATTCCCTGGTCACTGGACAGAGTTCTGAAAAATTGTAGAAGAGCAGGTGTGGGAGATGGCAGTGAAAAAAGCTTGAAGAAATGTGTCAGCTGAGGTCAAGTTCAGTGACTGTCACTATTATTTCTGTTGTTCACTCCCTCTGCTCACCCCATTCTTCTGTATTTGGTATTTGATTTTGTGGGCAATTAATGAATTATAAATACCCTGTCTTCTAGCTGTTTCCTTTTAAGTATGCCTTTTTTTATGTCTATGTCTTTCCTTTCTGTTTAGCATTCAGAGAACAGTAGAAATAAAAGTTAATAGGAAATCAGTGTGCACAGCGAACTGGCAAAACAGGCTCCTGAAATGAGCAGAGTAGGGAAGGCAGCGCTTATGTACTGAAGAGATGTTTGGGGGCTTGGCAGCTGTTGGCAAACGTCAAATCCAAATAAAAACTACACTGAGACTTTTAGTGATAGGAAAATATGGCCTTGTATTAGACCAAGCTTCCCTAACTACTGTACTGAATATGTCTGTAGTTAATGTAATAAAGTCTAAATTACACAACTGGTCTATTTTCACAAAATGTTTTTGCTCTTTGTGTGTATGTATGGGGGGGTGGGTGATGGTGGTGGTTGGGGAGAATAAGAGGAGTCAGGTTTGGGAAGGGGTGTAGGCGGAAAGCAGGATGACAGGCTAGTGTCTGCCTTGACAGCTTTT
>PVKM010010061.1:0-35506 GCA_004027735.1 Carollia perspicillata | reverse complement strand
AGTAATAATTTGCCAAGCAACAGAAATGTATTTTTGGAGTTGTTTTTATTTTCAGTCATGCCCCTTTATAATACTGTCAAACACTAGGCTGGTACTGAATGGACCAACTGGTTCAGTCTTCTCAGCTTTGTAATTTTCACTTCTAAGACTCTGGCTTCTCAACCTATGAATTTCTCCAGGCTGGTTCAACCAGGCTGCACGTCAGACTCAGTGAAAATGATTATCTACACTGCAGGCTACTTAATAAAGAACCGATGAATGACAGTGGTTAGCTCTTCGGGGGGCTTGTCCATTAGTAAGTAAGAGAGCCTGCGATTAGCAAAATACACTTTATTACATTCTATTCCTCACAAATCAAGAAAATCCCTACTTAGTGCGCATTTTCCATGGAGTATAATGACTGTAATTTAAAGGAAAGATCCTTCCTAAGGATTGGGCAGCATTTTCCTTAACTTTGATTTTAGCTAATGTGGAGAACACACACATAAATGAACTTCCCACTGATTTGATTCGATATGGGAGTTGCCGTAGGACAGACTCTTTGGCACCACCTGCAGTTTGCCCTGCAAATACCTTTAAGTCACCCAGCATCACTAGACAAAGGTAAGTGTGGCCAAGGAGACCTCTGTTTACAATGTCTCCCCCTACTATTCTTCCTTCCCCCCAAACGGCATTCACATTGCTGCCATTTGGGTCTTTTTAAAACAGAAACATGGCCACAGCACTCTGTTAAATAAGACTTCTGCTGGTTGATTCCCCATTATGTGCATGACAGAGTCCAGCTCCTGGCACAGCCCTTGGGAAACCGCTGCTGTGTAATGACAGAGCCTCACTCCCAGGGACTCAGCCACCACTTGCTTTTAGGAGCCTCGCATTCAAAACTACTGGTACTGCCTCAAACAACTCGTATTTTTTCTTCTGTACTTCCTCCAAGATTTTGCCAATCTATAGTAATTTTCTAGGGCTTCCATGACAAGCACCACCAGCTGGATGGTTAAACAACAGAAATGTATTGTCTCACAGTTCTAGAGGAGAGAAAGTTTCAGATCAAGATGTTGGCAGATGGTTCCTTCTGAGAGCTGTGGGGGAAATTCTAGATGTTATCACCTGGCCTCTCCCGGATGTCCAGGTGGCATTCTCTCTGTGTGCTAGACTGTTTCCAAATTTCCCCCTTTTATAGGGACACTGGTTGTAGGGTAGTAGAGCCTAGCCTAATGACCACATTTTAACTTGGCAAAGACCTAAACTTGTTAAAGATACAAGTAAGGCCATAATCTGATACCATTCAAGGCATGACACCATCTCTTGGCTTGGGTCACCCCACCCCCCCTCTCCATCAGCTCTTCTCTGTTGGGTAAATTATTCACCGGCCAAAAACCTGGTCAGATAGATCCTCCTCAGAAAGCCTTCCCTGACTGCCTCATGCTTCACCTCTCCTCTGGGCTGCCTCTGTACCTTGTATGCATTTGCATTAATTCCATGGATTTATAATTTATTTAGATCCACACATGTGTAGAGTAGTAAATGCTTGCTCTCTTGATTTAGAAAGCTCTGTGAGGCCAGGGTTTTCCTGATATGCATGCCCAGCACATGGTATGCGTTCCATAAAAATGTATTAAATTAAAGGAAAAGAAAGATAAAAATCAAACACTACTTTGAGTCTTTCAGATAAATGTTATAAAGAGAAACATTTTACGTACGCAGGTTACAAGTGCTATAAAATTAGTGAATGTGGTGGGATTTCATCAGAAAACAATATTTTATTTATTCTTAGATACTTAAAAAAAACTGTATCAAATATAGTTTTTAAGAAAAACAGGAGATGTTTTGAGGTATTTGTTGCCCTCTGCCAAGAGTTTTACATGACCAGTTAATTTTCTTATAAAAAACAATCTATAATCTCTGAAAGACATGCTTAGGTTTTGGAAAAATAATCACGAACATTGTTTTAAATTACTGGGTCATGTTTTGCAAGAATCTGAGATGCCTCCAGGAGTCATGTGTGGTGAGAGCAAAGTGCAGCAGTTGGAGGGGCCTTCTTGTTGGAGTAAACAGGCTCACGACACGTAGATTTCCTCTACCCATTTCATCGTCTCACTGTTTGTACCATCGGGGAACAAAAGAGAGCATCCCTGCCTTCCTCTAAGGCACACACAAGGCAACATTTGGGTCCACAGGAAACAATAGCTGCCCGGGACCCTGAGGAAGCAGGAACTGGGTAAAGAAACTTCCCACCAGTTCTCTAAAGGACAGCCACACAAACAACCTCTAATCTGCAAAATCATCCTTCTCTGAGGACAGGCACCACGTAATAGCTTTGAGTATCTTAAATAAGAAAACACAATCTTGGAGGGCAAAATAAATAGTTATTTTTAAGTTTAGAACCACCCATAATGGATACCTGGCGATTGCAAGAGTCCTGAAATTTGCACAGTTCACTATCACATTGTGCACCTGGTCTACTAATCTGTAGACATTTCAAAACACTTTTTACATCACTTGGAGAAAAGCGATCAGTCTGAAGCTCCTTAAAAGATCTTTGGTAGCTTTGTCTATACAGCATCACTCCTAGAGCTTTCACTGTTTAATATTCAAATAAAAAGTGCTTTGAAAGGAAGTCATTGCCATGATAATAGAGGTAAGGAGAAAGGTGGAAGAGATAGGTTAAAAGTATATTTAATAGAAACATATAAATTACAAAATAAACATTATAGTAAGCAGTTCAGGCAAAAAGACCTGTTCCCAGACAAGGGGCGGGGTGGGGGATAGTAGGTTGAATGCATTATTTAAGCAGATGTCTCTTGAGAAAAGAAAAATAATCAAATTCAAATATCTTTGTATTTTCTAAGCACTGATTCTTAAAGCTCACATAAATAATTGCTTATTATTTCACATCATTGTTCAATTCTACATTATGCATTCGTTTGATTATTAGATTGCAAAAGAAAAACACCTAATTCAAAGTTTCATCATAGATGACACTAGACCAAATTTTCTATGTAACCAGTCTATTTTGATCATTTCCAGCTTAAGCTTTCAACTACCTATTATTTCTCAGAGATATATTCCTTTTCTTCCAGCTTCTTCAAATTTTCTGTGGACGGATCAAGGACTCACAATGACCTTCATGGCTTAAAACATCTTTCACTTGTCATGTATGTTAAATCCCATGCCTTTCCATTCTCTGATTTAACCACTTTCTTTGCTCTTGCACCAATATATGTACACTTATATTCATAGAGAAGCACAAGGTATGTTTATATATGTTCTAAGACATGACTGTGTACATACTAAGATGCGTGAGATTCTAGGGAAGGCAGCATGGTGTTACCACGAGCACTGGGCTGGGAGTCAGGAGCCCTAGGTCGTTTCTCTGGATCTGCCCCATGGGTGAGAGCCCTTGAGTGAGTCACACTACCCACGTCTCTGTCCTCCACAGTCTCAACTTTGAAATACACAGTCTGAGCTCTTGCACTAAAAATACAGACATAGTGAGACTTGTTTATACTTAGATATAATCAAACATGTTATGGAACTCTAAAGACTGGCTTCAAGATATTAGTAAATACTAGTAACAAAGGCCGACTTTGGCCCTGTTTTCTTCTTGATAAAGCAAAGAATAGATGCATTTACAGTGTTTTGATCACTTAGCTCATTTATTACTCTTGTTTATGTGTCCTTAAAATTGACAGTAAAACAACTTATTACAACACAAAATACTTGCAAGTGATGTTCTTCTTTAGCTGTGTGCTTTGTTTTGGTTTTATTTTATAAGGAGATTGAAAAGGATATAAAATTGGAGATGAATCAGAAGTAAAAGGAGGTACAGATATTTAAAAATAATAGCCATGCCATTGTAAATTCCAGAACAAAACAAACTGAATAAATTTGAAAGAAATCATACGAAGTCCTCATGTGAACTACATTCTGAATTGAGTGATCACGTGAGAGCACAACAGCAATGAATTGCATGGGATGATCACATCCCCTCTCTTCAATTCAGGTAAAGGAAGATATACAAGGTTTATAATAAATATATGAAAAGTCAGAGATTCTGGCACAGTAAAAACACCACGCATGCGCAGCATCAGGATTTTGCTATAAACAACAAGATAAAGAAGCAAGAACATTAATTTTTATTTCTCATGGCTACAAAACACAGAGATTGCAAAAGCAATCTTATGAGATACTTGTTGATATAAATTTTGTTTTATGTTTCAGAAGGGAATTCCTTTTTGTTTTAATGAGAACACCAGTGTGAAATTATATAATCCTGGCATTTAAAAAAAATCCTCCACCAAATCTCACATTCCTCTTTGATCATATTCTGAATATGGTTAAATCTGTCACCACCATTTCAGCAATTTACTTTTAATTGTAAAATGCGTTTCTGAAAGCACTGAGGCAACATCCTTCTGGGTGGGACGTGTTTTTCTTCAGTCGGCTTTACCTAACCAGGGACCGATTCTTTCCCTGAACACAACAAAAAGAGCTTACATTTGAGAGAGAATTGGGGATGGCAGCTGTGGCTACCAGAGTAAAAACCATTTGTCTAGAAAACCCAGGAAATAGTAAGCATTTGAACATAAAATAACCTTTGAGAAATGAAAGCTACAATTTTAAGGTTTGTGTGGTTTTCAGAAATAAAACTTTGTAGTGAGTGCCCTTGAACTTGAATAAACCAGTTTTAATTATTAGTATCATTTGCAGATTTGTCCTACCAATGAGCTTAACCTTTGCCCCAACACTAAAATCCAGGTGTTGCCGTTAACAGTTCTATTGTTGATGCCTATAAACAAACTATCGCTTCTTTAGGGATGGAGGGGTAAAAGAAAATAACTAGAACTTGGTTCAAAGTTAGCACATTTTCTAAATAGAAGGATATTCAGAGACTAAGAAAAAGCTTCTTTGTGTTTATTCTCAGTGGTATCTTTGACTATAAAAAGTCTTCAGAAAAATCTCCTATCCCAAACACAAGATTATCCCAAACATTAAAAAGCTCTGAGAACTATAAATACCTTTCACCTGAGAGACAGCATTGAGTTCCATGATGCCATTTGTTTAAATAATAGAGAACTACAATATGTATTTCTCTTATTCTCCATTTAAAAAATATATTGCGAGAGCACTGTAATCAGATTTCTTGGATTAAATTTCAGTAACATCAATTGACCTTAGGCAAATGCTCAGCCTCTTTAGTCCTCAGCTATCTCACCTGTGAGAGGGGTCCCATACATCTCGTTTATGTGGTTGCCTGTGAACATTAGATGAGACTCAGCACACGATCAGATTGGTATACTGCGCAGCACCTACTAAATACGTGATCGCAAACAAGTTATAAACACTGTCCTAGATTGGAAGCCCTAATCTAGGTTTCTGATCTGGCCAGTCCTTTTTCTTCAACGATTCTTTACCAACATAGTGCAAAAGCTCTATCCTAATCATTACAAATGATATCATTCAGCCATTACTACTACTCTAGAGATAATGTTCATTCATCACATATACATAAAAGGCTTATTTCATAACAAATTTCCTATACATACTGGAAAATAATGGTATTTTAAATGAGGCTAATTTAGACTCTTACACCATTCGACAAAAGAGGTTAAAAAAAGATCATCAGCCCTTTCCGGTGTGGCTCAGGCACTTGGCTCAACTGCAAACCAAAGGGTTGCTGGTTTGATTCTCAGTCTGGGCACGTGCTTGGGTTGTGGGCCGGGCCCTCAACAGGGGGCATGTGAAAGGCAACCCACACGTTGGTGTTTCTCTCCCTCTCTTTCTCCCTCCCTTCCCCTCTCCATAAAAATAAATAAATAAACAATCTTTTAAAAAATTGTTAAAACAAAAATAAGGCAAAATGAGTAGAATTTGAAAATGGGAGTCGTTTTCATAAATTTACAGCAACTCTGAAATCCCATTAAGACTCAATTATGCAATCCAATCAATAGTAATTTGATAATAGTGCATTTTTAACCCCAGTGTAAGTAATTAAGATTTATTCCACAACCTTCAGAATTTTTATAAAACTGATCCATAATATATGAATTCTTTAAATTATATGTGGAAGATTATTTAGTCTCTTAATGTTTGCTTTTTCTGAAAGTAAAACTAATGACATATGAATTCTTTTCCATTTCCCCCTAACATTTAAGGTATACCAACAATTGTAACTAATGTGACATTTATGTATAGCTATTTAAAATTAAATCTTAATAATAATTAGTATCTTCAATATTCTACATATCACCTTATTACATCAAGAATCCCTATACTTAATTCTTCCTTTCAATTTTAGATATATTATTATTTTTGGTCATTTTTACTCTGACACATATGTTAATCAAAATTTTTTAGTCCTATATAGATTTTTCCCAGTAATATATTATCAGAATATCTGAAATTTCTATCTTAAAAAGCTGTTTGCAATTTTCTTACAGGGAGTATTAATTAAATATAATTTTAAACCTTATGACTCTTTAATAAATTATTAAATTATCCATACCATGTACTCCATGGATGGATTTTTGAGAAAGTATGCATTTAAAAATTCTAGTGTCACTGGTTTTCATTAACCTAAAGGAAGACAGAGTCAAAATAAAAATAAGGGCATGTAAATCCAAAGACACTACATTTAAGGAAATAATGAAGGCAGAAATTAATAAAACATAGATCTTATGGGGAAAACAGCCAAAAGCTGTTTCTTTGAAACAACTAATAAAATTAATAAACCCCAGATGAGAATAAAATAAAGAGAAAAAGAGAGAGGAATAAAACACAAAGGACTAACATCAGAATACAAAGGGGGGTCACTACAGATACTAGATGCATTAAATCGACAATGAGTATTATAAACAACTGAGCCCAATAATTTTGAAAAATAGATGAAATGGCACATTCTTAGGAAAACACAAATAACATCATATAAGAAGGAATAAAATATCTGAGTAGTGGCATATCAACTTTTAAAAATCAAATTTATAATTAATAACCTTCAAATAAAGAAATTTTCAGATCCAGATGCTATTATTTTCACTTCTACCAAACATTTAAAGAAAGTATAAATCCAAACTCACACAAAATTTTGTGGAGATCAGAAAAAGAGGAAATATTTAGTGATTCCTTTTTTTTGAGACCAACGAAATTTGATACCAAAATATGACATAGACATTTTAAGGAAAGAAAATTACCAATCAACAGATAAGTCACTTTGGTAAACTTATATGTGAAAAGCATAAATGAAATATTAACAGAGTCTAACAATATGTAGAAATAATAATTCCTAAAATGGGTTTAAGAATGCAATATTAGTAGCACATATGGAAATCAATGCATTTAACTCACCGGATTAAAAAGATAAGACAAAAACTGATAATTTTAGATGCAAAAAATCCATTAATAAATTTCAATATCCAATAATATTTTTTACATCATCATTTAACATCAAAATGTCCATACTACCCAAAGCACTTTATAGATTCAATGCAATCCCTATTGAAGTACCAATGACGGGACGTGTTTCACAGACACAGAACAAACATTTAAAAAATTTATATGGAACCATAAATGACCCCGAATAGCCGCAGCAATTTTGAAAAAGAACAAAGTAGGTGGGATCACAATACCTGATATCAAACTGTATTACAAGTCCACTGCAATCAAAACTGCCTGGTATTGGCATAAGAACAAACACATAGACCAATGGAACAGCATAGAGAGCTCAGAAATAAACCCAAGTCTCTACAGTCAGTTAATATTCGACAAAGGGGGCAGAAGTATAAAATGGAGTAAAAATAGCCTCTTCAACAAATGCTGTTGGGAGAGCTGGACAGCTACATGCAAAAAAATGAAACTCAATCACCAACTTAACACTACACAAAAAAATAAATTCGAGGTGGATAAAAGACTTAAATATAAGTCATGACACCATAAAAGTCCTAGAGGAAAACATACGCAGGAAAATCTCAGACTTTCCATGCAGCAATATTTTCACCAATTTGTCCCCTAGAGCAAGGGACATAAAGGAAAGAACAAACAAATGGGATCTCATCAAAATAAAAAACTTTTGCAAGGCTAAAGAAAACAGCATTAAAATGAAGAGAGAACCAACTGTATGAGAGAAGATGTTTGCCAATGATACCTTGGACAAGGGTTTATCTCCAAAATATATAAAGAACTCAGACAACTGCACTCCAGGAAGACAAACAATCCAATTAAAAAATTGGATTGTGGGCCGGGCCCTCGACTGAGGGCATGTGAAAGGCAACCACACATTGGTGTTTCTCTCCCTCTCTTTCTCCCTCCCTTCCCCTCTCCATAAAAATAAATAAATAAACAATCTTTTAAAAAATTGTTAAAACAAAAATAAGGCAAAATGAGTAGAAATTGAAAATGGAAGCTGTTTTCATAAACTTACAGCAACTCTGAAATCCCATTAACACTAAATTATGCAATCCAATCAATAGTAATTTGATAATAGTGCATTTTCAACCCCAGTGTAAGTAATTAAGACTTATTCCACAACCTTCAGAATGTTCCAGGAAGACAAACAATCCAATTAAAACATGGGCAAAGGATTTGAACAAACCCTTGTCTAAAGAGGACATAGGGAGGGCCCGGAAACATATGAAAAATGCTCAGTATCACTAGCCATCAGAGAGATGCAAATTAAAACCACAGTGAGATACCACTTCACACCTGTGAGAACGGCCATCCTAAACAAACCAACAAACAACAAACGTTGAAGAGGATGAGTCGGGGGGAGGGAAGGGAACCCCAGTGCACTGGTGGTGGTGCAGACTGGTGCAGCCACTGTGGAAAACAATACGGAATTTCCTCAGAAAACTAAATTCTAAATTTTATATGTAATTAACATTAAGTACAAAAAAGCAGAATAACAAATATTCTAAAGTTTAAATAAAAATTCAAAAGTCAACTTAGGAATGGAGAAAGAAGGCAAAGAATAAAGGTCTAAGACACGGACCCAGTCATTACGCAAATTCCAGATGGCTAACTCGACAATGCAGACCACTGTCCCCAGGACCCACCACCACACACAGAGCTTCCAATCAGCCTCTCTGCAGCACTGCACTCCTGCTTAAGCGCCAACACTTATGAATAATCACCTGATATTTCACAAAGATGTTCAATGTAAATACTAGTCCAAAAGGGAAAAAGAGCAAAATGTAGGAAAGAGAGACTGGGCAAGGAGGATGAAGTAATATAAAAAACTATATATATTTTTAGAGATAAGTGAAGACATTGCAAACATGAAATGCAATGTTACAAAAAGGAACATATTTGTAACTCACCAGAGCAGAGACTCGGGCGCAGAAACAGCCCTGAAAAAAAGGAAAACATTTACAGGTTACCAGAGCTGAATCGGGTGCGGCGACAGCCCTGGGAAGGGTGGCCTGCTAGCAGAAGCGGACTGTAAATGACTACCTGCCAGAGGTTCAGCGTGGGTAACTCGTAGCGTTCAACATTCCAGGAAGACCCAGTCATAGCGGGCACCTCCACAATACCAGGAATTTTACGTCTGGGAGGTCAACCAGGTACTCACGATAAGTAGCCAGAGAAATCCCTGTGGGCTCTCGTAGGAGGAGGGAAAAGGAGCCATCCTGAGACATGTCAGAGCACTTTGCTGTTCTTCATAAGGCCTCAGAAGAAACTAATGAACTTGCTGCCCATAACCAAAGCCTAACTCACCATGGAAAGGGGCTCGGTCATTTATAGCCATCCAGTTCCCCCCAACTACGGTGGGGGTGGGGGGCGGGGGCTGCGAAGGGAGAACTGAAAAATTCTTGTGAAGTTCTCTGTCTGGAGAGACAAGCTCACCAAACTGGAATATACAGGCCCTACCTCGGAAGTATTGTGGGTCCCAGACCCCCGCAATACAGTGAGTATATCAATAAAGAGTTGTAATCGTTTTTATGGTGAAGGGTCTTGCCTTCCATTTGTAAAAAAAAATGCAGCATCTATAAAGTGCAATGAAATGAAACACAATGAAAACCGGTGTGCTTGTATTAAAAAAAAGGGAGACAGGTGCCCTTGGATGTTTAAAAGGTGATAGAAGAAATAAAATATCCAGCTGAAGGTTTAGGTAAACATGAGGAAATCTTCCGGAAGGTACAACAACAACAACAAAAAAACGTCAGTAGAAAATAAAAGATGAGAAATTAGCTAATTTGTCCATTAGGAGTACATACAAATAAAAGTTTCAGAAAAGAATAATGAAAGAAATAGAAAGAAGATTACCAAAGAAGGATTTAAGAAACTTTGCCAGAACTGAAGAGCATGGGTTTCAAGATTGAAATGGCCCACAAAGTTAATTGGCCCAAGCACCAATTAACTACCAAAATACAATGAAATGATACTCAGATATTCCATATATTTAAATTTTCAATACAACTAACCCTCATAATTTCACTTTTAACCCAAAAATATCAACAAGGAAATTTCTTTAAATATAAGTTTATATTTTTATATTTGTAATATTTTTATAATTTTAATTTATATATATTTGTTTATATTTTTAAGATTTTTTCCATTGCTAACAAAGAAAAAAATGTGTGCTTCTGTGTGTAAAGGTTTTAGCCCTGTTTTGAACTAGTGCTAAATCAATCAAATATTTAACCAAAATGGACTTTGGTGAGGTAACCCACAACATAATAACATTCCACGACAGAAGCATTATACAAATGCATAATGTTTAGGAAATGTTTAGTTTAGGAAACACTGCCATTTTTATACTTAATGCATAATGAAACTGACTTCCAAGTTTATTTTTACTGATTTTTTTCTAATACTAGTAAATTATGGCATTGTTATAGATTATTACTTAAAGGGTTTTGTAAGCCATTGAAAAGGTTGTGAAGGAATAGTCTTAGAAGGAGTCTAAAACAAGTTTATTCTGTTTTCAACTGTATGGTTTGCCTAGCTGCAATCACGGGCAGTAGTTCCAATGTACTGCTTTCTGGAATTTGGTGGTGGTCTTTAAGAACATTATCCATTTTTGCAGTGTTGTTGTAGGTTGATTTACTGGTAGGATGGTCCTCAGGCCTACCACCTGCTTCAGCAGGTGTAGCTGAATCGATGTCATTCTCAGTCTAGAGATTCCAAAGGAGACAATGCTATTAACTTTTTTAATGGAACCTAGTGACCTTTACTAAACATGTTTGCCAATTGTCCACATCTTAAATTGCACAGCTTCAGAGATCATCTAATAAAAAAATAATGAGGGGACAAAGGAAGAAGTAATATATATCAAATCGATATATATTAATCTTAAGACTTAAACAGTATATTTACTGTTTAAGACTTAAACAGTATAAACTTAAAAGCCATAAAACTTAAAACAGTGTATATTTTTTGTTTCCTCAGTTAAGGATACCATTTTCCTGCTACTTCCTTTCTTCGTGCTTCTGCATAAATTCACATGCACACCTGCCCTTGGCTTAGTTTTATGCACAGTTTAGGATGATACTTCTCTGGACGTTACGGCAGCAGCACAACAAAGTCCTTTCATCTCAGTGACATTCTAGAATTATCCTAGGGAGCAACAATCTTCTTTGTCCGATGAAAGGTAACAGTCAGAGAACAATGAGCAATGAATGACAAGACTGTAAAAGGTTAGTATTTGAAGTGATAATAATCTCAAGACAATCAAAGTGAAACGCAGGGCAAGATGGAAGTTCATCCAATGCACTCCCGGAATCGCCACAATATCCTGCGTACCGTTGCCTTCACCTCAGTTTTTAGTTCCAGCAGGTATCGGTCACTTTTTGTGTCTGTTTTGGTGTTTCTGTTTTCTCTACTTTTTGCCTCTCATCATAAATTCTTCTTCCATGTTCCTTCAGTTATCAAATAAGAGGCATTACCTGTTCTGTGTTTCTCGAAGTAAAAAGAGTAATTTTCATTACTTTTAGGTGTTATGCCAATTGTCCCAGGCAGGCAAAAGTTTGTGACACACAGCCTACTGTCAAATAAAGTGACACTAGTTGCTGTTGCTTAAATTCAAGTTCATGCTTAAACTAATTACACTAAAAAGAGATTAAAATTGAGTTTTTTTGTTGCACTAACCATGTTTCATGTGCTCAGAAACAATTGGACTAGTGACTAGTGTGCTGGACAGCAGTGATGGAGAACATTTCCTTGAGTGGAAGAAGTCCAGTTGGGCTGCACTACTCCACCCCAATCTTGCAGTTTACCAAGAGGGACAGGGAGTCCCTGCGGCCATCTTTAAACAGGAATTAAAGGCTCGGGATCCTTTGAGACCTGAAAATATCATTCAGTAATCTCTCGAGAAGCCATTAAATGATTGAAAAGTAAAAAATGGAAAACAAAAGCAAACTAAGCTTTCTGAAATGTACTGCAAACCGTTTGATTTTTTTTCGGCTCAACTTATTGAATCGACTTACGAAATCGGCTCCTGGAATGAGTGTAGGTATGCTACGAGCTCTGTGTGGCATCTGTGGCACCAGGGACAGAAGTTCTGAGAGAGATGTGAGAGGGAAGCAGGATTACCCACTCCAATGGGAAAATCACGAGTAATCTTTCGATGTGCCCCTCTACAAGTCATGCTTAGGGAATTGTTTCCAGACTTCAGAAGAATTTAAGCTTCATATGTCACCTTGTCCCTTATAAACAAATTATTCTCACCGTATAAAAAAGGGTTTGGCATATTTATTAGTTCAATTTTACTCAGTGCAAATGTATTAAATACTTCATATGAGCAATTCTCTCTGTAAAGAATAACAGAGTGAGCGTAAAAACATCCTTCTGATGAGGATCATGGTCCCAGAGACGTGCCCTCAGGTTAAATAACTGCACAAGCAAATGATCCAGGAGAAGCACATGTAAAGAGGTTCATTAATACGCTGAGTCAAAGAAAAAAAGAAAACCATTTCTAAATTCAGGAGAGGAGAGGAGTGGCAAGAATGGTTTCCTAAGGATTTTGGAGCAGGCCTTGAAGATGAGGGGGTTCCATGTGGCATCCCAGGCAGAGAAAACTGCCTGAGCAGGACGTACAATGCAGGACCCACCAGAGTGGCTCCTCCGGCCAGAGCCCCCGAATCCTGCTCACACAGAGCGTCACTGGGGACAGTTAAATTGGGGATGCCTTGGAGAGCCTTGAATGAAAGGGTAGCATGTATCATCTTTGTTTTGTTTGTGTTGATGAACAGGACTGAGAGGGACAAATCAAGACTAAAGAGGTAAAGGAAAATCCTGTGAGCTTTCAGTATCTTGCCATTCCTGTAAGTCTGTGCTACAGACAAACATAACATAGCAACTGAAGTTATCCGGTGCCTCACAGCCTATGGAGTACTTTCCCGTTCATGAACCCATTAAAGAAACCCTTCCAAAACCACGTGAAGTAAGCCTTATTTCCACTTTATAAATGACATAACTACAGCTCAGAGTTATATAACTTACCCCAACCCACAAAATAATGAGCAGAAGTCACAGTTACAAAAAAGTTTTCAGTTGCCAAATGCTCTTGTCTTTCTACCCCAGTGGTTCTCACACTGGTTTGGTCTCAGCACACTTGTCACTTTTCAAAACTATCCAAGACCCCAGTGAGGTTTTGTTTCCATACACTGCCTCTCTCGGGACTTATCCTATAACTAAACACGTTATAAAATATTTTATTAATTCATTTAAATCAGTGATAAAAAACACATCACATGTTAACATCGATAACACATTTTTACCAAAAATAACTTTATTTTCAAAATAAAAAAATGTTCTAGGAAGAGTGACACATTGTTTTACATGTGTGCCAAATCTCTCTAATGTCTGGCATAACAGAAGACAGCTGGATTCTCAGATCAGATTCTGCTCAATCTGTCAAAATATAGTGTTTTGGTTTAAGCATATGAAGAAAATTCAGCTCATACCAACATGCAAATGGATAAGGAAGAAATATGTCTATAGCACTTTAAGATATTGTATATATTCATCTTTGACATTATGCCAAAAGCTCAATTAGAGGGAGCTCAATTAGAGGGAGCGCCAGTGAATTTGAAACAATAACAAAGAATTCTTTTGCAACTGTTAATTTGAAGTCTGTTGGCCTGTATTGCTTGCTGATTGAGGCCTCTATTCATGAAGGTGTGTGTAAGACCAAGCATTGATCATATGGGAAATATCGCTTCCCCTACCTATGCAGCTTCTAAATGTGGGCATATTTCTTTACACAAAATAATTTTAAAAAGAATCACATGTTTACATCACTGAAGTCTTTTAAGTATTTTCAAGCCGTAGTGATAAATACAAGTTTTCCAAAATTCACATTTTCCCCTGAAAGCTCAAATTTCATCATGGGAAACAAATTCTGCCGGTTGTTTTCCTTGAAGTGACAGGCTCACTTCATTACTTTTCAGGGAAATGTCTGCCAAATACCCTCGTGTGAATAACTGTAATTTGTTTGTCAACTGTTCTTTCAAGTATAAACGGTGTTTTATGAAAAAAAAAAAAAAGGTGGCCAGTTCAGTTTACAGCTCAAACTACTGTGCAAATGCTTCTGCTCAGGATTACCGTCAATTACCACGTTTCGGTGTGCAGCAAGCACTTGAAGCAGACTTCTCATTTTGACACAGAAACATGAAAGAGATGGATACTCATAGGTCAAAATTTAATAAAAGTTATACATTTTACTTTTTCATCAAGGATGACATTCAGTGAAATCTGCATATAGCTACCACATAAAAATATATGTGTGTGTGCATGCACACACACACACACAACCATCACAGCATTGAATAATGCCAGATTTTCCTGTTAAAGGACAATTGCAGGGAATGTTTTGGCTCTGTATGTTCTTGAAAAGATAACCCTTATTTGAAGGAAGATGTTGCCGATATTAGTTTTTGCCTTGAAGCTCATACAGTAACTTTAAAGTATCAGTGAAAGACCACACCTCTACCTCAAAGAAATAGAACAGCTCACTCCCATCTATTGGTTCGACTATTGTTGGTTTTGTTTCTATTTCAACAATTTATGGCTTTATTTCACTATTTCAGGTATATATGTACAGGTATTCACAATGATGGTACAAAAGTATGGAGGTAAAATTACTGGCACATTCACGTGAATCAAGGCAGAGACACCACCAAAGGGCATAAGGGGTATAATACTGTGATTATGAGTGTGGCTTGCTGTTACTGCCTCAATATCTGTTAAGATGTCAATAATTTTACCACCATCACTTTTGTACCATCGGTGTGCAGGTCATGGAAGAGGCAAATAGCAAGGAGGCATTAGTCTGAGAAAGGCTTGACTTTGACAAAAAGATCTTGGGCACCCACAGGTGTCCGTGAAACGCACCTTGAACGTGGCTGCGCTGCACACACAGCTTGCTTCTCTTGACTATCCCTAGCAGTGGGCTACCAAAGGAGAAAAGATACTCGCTAAATAACACCTTGCTGAAAACACTATTTAGTATATTAGGAATCACTAAGCAGAAGATAACAGATTAAGTTTATTAAGTACTTTACGTATAACAAAAATCAGGTTGGCCCCATGTGAACTGAATGTTTTTGTCCTCTCAAAGTCACATGTTGAAGCCACAATTCCCAGTGTGGCTCTGTCTGGAGATGGACCCTCTAATAAATAATTAGGATTAAAGGAAGTCATAAGGATACAGCCCTGATCTGATAGGATTAGTGTCTTTATAATAAGAGACACCTTATAATAAAAGACCCCAGAGATCTTCTTCTCTTTTTTTTTTTTCCACCATGTGAGGACACAGCAAGAAGTTGGCCAGCTGCAAGCCAGGAATACAGTCCTCATGAGAAAGTGACCCTGTTGGACCTTGATCTGGAACTTCCAGCATCCATAACTGTGGGAAAATAAGTTTCCGTTATTTAATCACCCAGTGTTTTATTGTGTTTTGTTCTATGGCTTTTGATATCTGGTCTATGGTATTTTTCTGATGGCAACTTGAACAGAGTAACACACATACTTCATAATTCATAAAAACCCAGTCAAAGCCTTGGAATTTTACTTTACAAAAAGGTATATAGTTGTGGACCTGAATGCAAATTGGCTTTTAAAAAAATGCTAAATATCAAATGCCTAAAGTAATAAGGCACTACACTAACTTTACATATTGGCTCAGCTCTAATCTTGGGAAATTCTCATTAGATGATTACTTTCCCTAATGCCCATGCATGCCAAGAGTTTGAAGAGTCTGGATATATTCTCCAGAATCAATACTTGTTCTTTCGCAGTGACACAGTAGCAGACAATTGCATAATGAAGCTGTCTGTCTTTATTTATACAATGTATTTTTGTATTCACTAGGCCAGAAAGAATAGTTCTGTGTAGCAGCTGTCATTGTATTTTTTTGCTTATCTCTGTCCTGTCTGCCAGCGTTATAATTCACCAGCTGACACTCGCTTTGGCAGAAACCAAGGGCAGTGATTTCATGTCAAAGCAACAACGGGGCTCTGAACTCTGACACAATTCATCTTAGTTCTAGTTAGTAAAGGGGGATTCTTTGAGTTTTTTCTCCTTCTGTTGAAGCATTTCGCTGCTGGAAGGGGAGAGAGAGAGGGAGGGAGATGGAGGGGTGGTGGTGGTGTGATGGAAATGAACGCAGAAACAGTTATGGCTCTGTCTGGTGCAGGGGAACAGGGTCACAGGAAGACAGGGACAGTTGTGAGGGGTAACGGCTGAACGCCCAGATAATGAAATTCCTGCTTGTTTGATTTTGCAGAGTTGGAAGGATATGAGAGTACATTTGGTGTCCAAAAATACACTTCTGTTCAGCTCACACTATTTGGAGGTTCAAAGTGTAATTTCTGGCACTTTCTGATTTAGGAAGCTTAGACTCAGGCATGAAGGACATTGATTGTAGTCAATAAAAATAGCCTGTTTTGACTGTGAATGCTAAATAAAATAGAAAATACACTTGCTGAAATTATTTCTACACATTAATGTTCATAGCACATATAGGCCTTAGTCTGCAGGCAGAATAATGAATGACAGGCTTCAGAATGCAGGCCGTCAAACCTGAGCAGTACTGGCCAGATAATCATAATTTTGTAAAAGTTTTTTCTTTTTATAGTTAGAAAAGTGTATGTGGCCACTCTAATAATCCCCTAGATTTCCCACACTATACCTAAAATAGGAACTGTACTTTCCATTCTATTTTTTGATACGAAGTGTATCACAATGTGTAAGGTAAAATGCAGAAATGAGAAAACAAACTAGAAAATTTAGGTTTTTGAATATCACCCAGGCATCAATTATCTTAATTTATCAGCCAACACATTTTTAAAGCTAGAAATATTAACCTCAGCACCTTAGTTTCTGCTTTTCCTTTCTGAATACAGACGTAATCTGATTAAGAAAATTTGTAAAAGGTGAAAGATTTATATGATCTGAAGAGAAACCAGAGTATTGATTAAGAAAGTTTGTATGTAACAAGAGGATTGACTTAAAAGTAACCTGATTTCCTGTTGTATAAAAGTCTGACATTTGTTGGCAAGCTATCAGCCAATTCTGACAGGCCCCCTGTGTTAGGATAGGATCTATCTGAGTTGTTTCTGATTGTGATCTTGGTATTGTGTTACTGGCATAAGCCCAAATGTGGAGGGAAACCTTATGTGTCAATATTGCAACTTACTAGGAATAACAAAAGCAGAGGAAATAATAATTCATCAAAACCTTATAAATAAAACAACATTGGATCATGTAGCAATAGTCCCATAATGGGTCAACAATCACTGAATACAAAAAAAGATGATTAGTTTCATATGTTCTGCTCACTACAAAGTTGACATCACGCCATTGAACGATGCCAGATTTTCCTGATAAAGGACAATTTGCAGGGAATGTTTTGGCTATCAGTACTCTCGAAAAGATAATCCTTATTTAAAGAATGATGTTTGCAGATATTGGTTTTTACCTTAAAGCCCATACAGTAACTTTAAAGTATCAGTGACAGAACACACCTACCCTAAAGGAAAAGAACAGCCTCACTCCCATCTATTGTTCATTCTATTATTGTTGGCTTATGTTTCTGTTTCATCAATTTATATTTTTATTTTCACTATTTCCTGTGTTTTAGTTCCTGCGTTGTTTCTAGTTCTTGAATGCTTATATGTTACTTTACAAATTCCTTAATTTTTTAATAATCTACATTAAAGTTATATATCTTTTTCTAAGATCTAGAGTTAGGGCACAGAGGGATTCTCTGGTCCACAAGTTATCCCACGATATTTTATATAATATTTTCAACTTCTTTTAGTTCTTGGTACTTTCTGATTTCCAGGAAGACTGCTTAATCCATAAATTATTTAATTTTATTGTTTTTCGGAAGTATTGATAAAAGTGCCCATTTTATATATTAATTCCTGATTTAATTAAATTGTGGTGGTCAAAAGAATTTGTATGCTATGTAATTTTTGGAACTTTTGAGCATGCGGCCTTATAAAGGGCCAATTTTTAAGTTCACTTGAGCTTTAAAAATAATATATAATATAATAATATAAAATATATATTTCATTTAGTAATTTTATTTTTTAAATCTTCTAAGACTTACTGAATTTTTGTCAGTTAAATCTATTGGTTTCTAAAACATATTAAAATCTATTATAACCATTGTTTGGTAATTTTTCCTAGAAATTAGACAACTTGAAGTCATATTACTATATGAAAAAGTAAATGATTACTACATCTTGCTAGAAGTTTACTTATATCTATAAGTATCTTCTATCCTTAGCTGGCTATTAGCTGTTTTCCCTAAATTTTATTTTGATTGATATTAATATCACTGTATACACTTAACTTGGGTTAGAATTTTATGCTATATCTTTTACAGCTCTCTATTTTTAGCATTTCTGAGTCACTTGGCTTAAGTATACCTTTTGTCAGTAATACGTGAGTCTTTTTTTGTCTATTTGTTTTGAAATACTAATAAACTTTTCCTTACTAGAAGGTATAATTCACTTACGTTTATTGAAATTAATCTAATTTAGGCTTATTTCTACCATCTTGTCCTGTTTTACATGCTTTTAATCACCCCCCTCACTTTTTAATCTTCTGAGAGTTTAGAAACTGTAATTGCATATAAATAAATGAAAAAATAAATAAAATCTATAACTATATATGTATATATTTATATATATAAATCTTGAATATTGATCACACTCCTATACATGCAGACACAAATACACATATTTCTTTTGTTATTGTTTAGAATTATACATTCTTTCAAAAATTATTATATTTATAGCCAATTACATTAATCAGTAGCTTCTAAGTTTACTGTTATTATAACTTCAGAATGCACTTTATTACTCTTTTTGGGGTACATTTTTAGTACATTGTTTAGCAGCTTTTTAGTGAAAATCTATGAGCTACATAATCTCATAGCCTCATATATGTTTGGAGATGCTTTTATTTCACACAGAGTTTTTGAAGATAGTTAAGGTGGGTAGAAATACTAGCCTGTTTTATTCTCTTATGTTTTTTAGGATATTTACTTCTGCTCCTGTGATTTTTTAATCTTGATGAGAAATAAATTGTTAGTTTAATTATTGTATCTTGTAATTTTATCAGTCAGATGTCCGCTTCAATAATCCACATAACAAAAATAAACTGCAAAATCTCGGGGACTTCAAACAGCATTCATTTATGTTATTCTCACAGGTCTACAGACTGATAGTCATTCTGCTGGGCTCGGCCAGGCCCGCATGGACCAAACTGGGCTCGGAGCTTTCAGCTACATTCTGTTTCTCCTGTCTCGATCCTGGGGCCCACGCTTAAAATACGATGCCCTTCATGAAACAGTTCAAACTCAAGAGGGCTTTATACTTAGAGTTATACATTGTTATTTAGACCCATATTCCACTGGCCAAATCCAAAATCAAGGAGCCAGGGAAATATATACCACTAGCCGGGGCAAGGGTTGGACGAAGAGAGAGATCTGTCAGCAAATAATGCGAACTGCCACAGCAGTAAACTGTCTTCTCCCTCGTAGCTTTGAATATTTCTTTTTTTACCCCTCGTCTATAACAATCACAATGGATTTTTTATTTAATCTGCTTGACGGTAGGTGTGAACCTTTTCATTTAGAGCTAATGTCTTTCTTCAGTTCTAAAAAAAATATGCATTATCTTTTTCAATATTGTTTACAGGCTATTCCTTTTATTAAATCCTTCCAGAATTTCTTTTAAACATCTGTGGGCCTGTTCACTCTACCTTCCATGTGTCTTAGCTTCCTTTTAAAAAATTACCTCTTTCTTTCCTTTACATTCTGGACAAACTGCAGAGTTATCTAGAGGGTCTCAATTTACATCCAGTTTGGAGCAGTCCGTCTATTGACATTTTTCAATTAGCAAATTTATCGCTTTTAGTACTTCTAATTGGTGTCCTTTGGCCACAGTTTGTTGTGTTACTTCTGCCTATTTTAGTTCTTTTTTGCTGATTTCCTTCACCTATAAGCTTATCTGTATCTTCTCGCATTCTTATCTTCATTTTTTTTCCACATCAGTAAAAGAGGAATCTTTTCTTCTATCCAAATCTAATTTTTTAACTGTCTCTAGATGGAATTCTCCCTGGCTCCTCAGGGCCTTCTGTTTATTATTAGAAACAGTTCTCTAAGCTATTTCTAATAATAAAAACATGGTAGAAACAGTTCTACCATGTATCAGCCCTCCAGCCTTTAAGAATATTCAAGTCTAGCTGATCGTTAGAAATCAAACAATTCTTACATCTCTCTAGCTGTTACCCTTCCTTTTCTCTTCATTGTGGATAATATTTCTAAAAAATAGCATCTTCCCTCAAGCTTCAGCTAACCCATCAATGCCTTTGTAAAAATCACCTTGTCTCAGGGCACTTGCCTCATTCACTGGACCAAGTAGTTATGCGTAGTCCATGTTCACCTACTTTCCTGGGAGTTCTCATGAAAGACACCCTACATAACTGTATTCAATGACCCTTTACAATCCAATCAATCCTCAGAGTCCTGAAGTCTGGCTATTGTCTCTACTATATATTGAAAGAGCTACTCAAGGGCCACCAAAGACCAACAGAATACTAAATCTCAGTAACTCTTTACTTCTTCTATCGCCCAATCCCTGGGCAGAATTGGATGTCAGTGACTCTCACTTACATCTGAAATTCCCCTACCTCTTGGTTTTCAGGGCTCTAATCTTCTGGATGTGTATCCAACTTTTACTGCAGCCTCCCTGTCCTCTGCCTGCTCCTTAAATGTTAGTGTTTCCCAGCTCTGTAATCTTTACCCACCTTCTATACATTTTCCTGGTTTATCTCATCCACTTTCACAGCTTTAATTGAGACCTGGTAAATCTCAGATCGTCATCTTTAGCCACATCTGTATTAAGCCCTCACCCAGCTGTACATGATATGTCTGATCTTAGATAAAGCACAGATATTTTCACTAGATACGTCCAAAAATAAACTCACCATCCTCCATGTAATATCTCATCTTCTTCTTCTTGAATTCCCTGTGCTGGCTTTTAGCACCCCTATACACCCCATTGCCACAGCCAGATATGGAGACTCTCTTCCCTTACTCTTCACATCCAAAAGTCACTGAGTCATGTCTATCATTCCTACCTCTTAAATAGTATTTGAACCTGCCCCCTGTTCCCCATCTCAGTTGCCATTCATTGCCTTGTTCGGGCCTCATCCTGGATTACAACAAATCTCACAGCTGGCCTCCTCATTTGCACTTTTGCCTGTTTCCAATGCAAGCACTTCAGCCAGGAAGTGCTTTTACTATGATAGCTTATACAACTAGTTAACTATTTAAAATCTTCCTGTGGTCCCACACTGCACTAAAAACTAAAAGCCTTACCATGAACTATGAGGCCTTTCATACCTGGTCTCCCTGTAAACCTTCTCTTGCAGTGTTCTCCACGTTGCACCCTATGTTCTAGTTATACCGATGTGCTTGTAAGTACCTAGCTCCTCCAGCTTAACACGTGCTGGTCTCCTACCTCCACTTGCTCTCAATGATGATGACCACCTACTCGTGAAGACTGAACAAAAGGGTCATCTCTGCTGGGGAGCCTTATCTTAGTCCACCGGATGCTCTCTCAGAGCAACAGTTTACATCTATTCCAATACATATAACAGCATATTATCTACACATCCTGTTTTCCTAACTCTACTGTGAGCTCTCTCTTATTCACCAATTTTTAATGTCAAAAAAACCTTAGCACATCATATACGCTTACTAATTTGAATTAATTAATAGGTAATTATAATAACTTAATGCAATATAGCATGTGAAAGTTCTTGGTATCTATCAGATAGACTAGTAATTTATTAGCACATGAAATAAGTGTGGAGGCTAAAGGGCTGGATTTAACAGGAAGTATTGGAGGTGACCAAAAATATTTTCCCACCATTATGCCAAAGTGTTCCTGAAGGCATCAAAGACACTTTCTTCAAGTCTCATGTGTTCATTTCTGTAAAAATCCTTGTGCATTAAAGGCAATGATATCCAAGAGGGTTTTTTTTTCTGGAAGGTGAGAGAAATATGTATGATGACTGATGATACAGTAACTGAGGTGAGGATTTTATTGAATTCCTTCTTTTTAAACTTATAAGAATTTACAAACAGTGGAAATTTACCTACATTTACAAACAGTGAGAATTTACCTATGTTTCCCTTTGTTCTTCATCATGTAGGGAGAGTTCTAGTTATCTATCTGTCAGAAAAATAATAGGTTCAAATGTGTCCTCCTTTGGAAAAAATAAATCTGGCTTCTTCTCCAGTAGGTGATCAGTCTGGTACTGCACTTCACTCATGGAACACTTTTCACAGGAAACGGTGCTTACAGGTGGGAAATAACACGATTCCTATGCGTTTCAAGTGTATCTATCCTGTGCCACTGCCGTAGGAGCAGACGGACGGGCACACGGCTCAGGACTGTCTGGAACCTGCCTGTCCTCTGCACGCAGCTGCGAGGGCGCGTGCAGGGAGAGTTTATCTATTCGAGCAGAATTTTATTTTGAATATGTGATTTTCCTTTATAGACCTAAAAATGGTATACCTGACTTGTGAATTAATACAAATAAAAAATAGAAGAGCTTTAAATATATTTGTGTGGCAGGATAAGATTTTTTTTTTGTCCTGGTGTTTAGAGTTTCTCCTCCTTGCCATTCAAGCAGGCTACTCAACGTGTTCCTTGTGTCAGAGTGAAAAACTGAGAAATGGAGAAACTTCTAGAGTTTATTTCTAAAACCCTAAGGCCTTGGGAAAATGGAGAAGACTTAGGGCATGGTCAGATTTGGGGGAGAAGGAGCTGGTGTGAGAGGATGAAGTCTCTTCTCAGCGGAGAGGAGGACGGCAAGAGCAAAACTTTTTTTCCGGTTTTATTGAGAAATAACTGAAATGCATCACTGACTAATTTAAGCTGTACAGCACAACAGTTTGATGCCGAGATGTTGAGGGGTGGTGTAGACGGAGAGATCTGAAGGGAGAGACACAGGAATGAGCGGTATTTCTGCAGCAAGCCTTCCTCTCGACTTTCCAGCAATGTGGGAGCTGAATCTGCACCAGTTCACTGCTCGGCGTCTGATCGCCAGTGCTCCAGGGCTGCCTAGGTGCTGAGTGATCACACGTAAACTGTCCAGCCCCCATTTGTTCCCTGGGAACTGAGGCCAGCAAGGCTGAGAACCATTCTTTCCAATTTCTTGCTACTGTCTGGCAGACTGTTCTCTTCTCTGCCATCACTTTCCTCAGTCTATGTGCAGCATGAGTGGTGTTGTGCATAACCTGAACGTTGCCTTGAATAACGACTTTGACTTTCATCACACTCTAGGACAGCCATAACCCAAAAAGCATATTTCACTGGACATTGAACAAGGAAGTGGGGAAATGTAAAGGCCCTGGGGAAATGTAAAGGCCACTGAGGAAATGTAAAAGCCCTTCCCTTACACTGGTGGGAGTTGGGGTGAGGAAGTGGGTGGTGTAGAACGGACTCAGTTCTCAGAACTAGAAGATTCCTCAATGGCAAGGGTGGGGAGAAGGAGAAGTTCTTCTCTTCCTTACAGCATTCCTCCAAAATACATTATCTAGGTGTGTGTGTTATATTTATATTTATTTTATAGGCATTTTATATAGTTATTAAATGAAGTTGGTAAGTCTTATGGTATAGTACTTTCTTTCTAGATACAATCTACCCTCTGTTTTACAAAAGCATTTGCACAGCAGGCACCCATAAACTCATTTGTTTGGCTCACATGTTTTCATTAGAATTAGTTACCAGAAAGTATGCATTTGGAGATTTGAAATGAAAATCCACGCTTACTACTGTTGTAAACCTGGATGACTTGACAACTGGACTCTTCTTGCATGTCAGCAACTGACTACAGATGAGTAGATGCTGGTGCCTTCAGAAAAGGCAAGTCCTCTCCAGCCACTGTGCCCATAACCATTCTGTGCATTTCCTTTTCCTCTGGAACCTTAAACATTTGAGTCTAAATGTTTGTGTGAGAAAGTTTAATATCCTCTCCAAGAATTATCTAGTCTTTCAATTTCAAGATAAAATATGGCACACTAATAAATTCTTGCTACAGACACATGCATGCTTAAATAAAAATGCCGATTATACATATAATGAGGTCTGTCCAGAAAGTATCCAGCCATGCACTATGAAAAATAGAGACATTCATCGAAGAAGACATAAGACACAAGAAACATTGTACATAGGACAATGACACTTCAGTTCCCTTCAAAGTAGGCATCTTGGGACCCCACACAGTTCTTCAAATCACCATCAGCTGCCCTGCTGTATTTTTCTGAATCTCATCAATGGCCTAAAATCTCTTTCCTTTCAAAGTTGATTTTAGTTTTAAAAAAAGCAAAGAGTAATAGGGCGCCAAATCGGAGTGTAGGAGGGCTGAGTCACCTGGGTGATTTGAGGTTTCACCAAAAACCTCTGCATAAGACATGATGCATGAATTACTGTGTTGTTGTGATAAAGCTGCCAATTACCAGTTGGCCGTAGCTGCAGTCTTCTGAATCATCTGAATAGTTAACGTGGAGGGATGTTCAAGCTTATGCAAAATTTGACGCAGATTCCTTGTTCTACTCACTCAGTCATTTTGAATGCGATGGCCACACAGTACACATGCTCACTCAATGGTGACTACTGCCCCCACTGACTAGTAGTACAGTGAAGTCATCATTGTTCACCCATGTGAATTCAAGTGTACTATCCTTGGCTGCCAGGTTAGTTACATTGATGTCGGGCAAACCACTTTCATTATATTAACAATGGCTGGACTTTTCCAGACAGATCTCATATACTATAAATCAAATCACCCCCAGGGCTGAATGTTTCCTGTATTGAAAGAAAGCCCTCTAGTATTTAAACACAAAGAATACATAGGGAGAGTGAACAGTATATGAGCAGCTGGAATATAATATATAAGACATTTTATACATATTCTAAAATAGTCATCTTTCCCCTTAAAAAAAGTGTTGCCTATGTAGAGCATAGGGAAGGTTCCACAAAACAGAGTAAGGACAAGAGTCCACCTTTGAATTAGAAAATCTGTGACCACTTATTAACACTTCATGTAAAAATTAGATCTTAATTTATGAAATTTTCTAAGAGAAGGGTTGAGAAGATCTTTTTCTAGGAGGAACATCTCCTTGCTAAATTAGTAAGAATTCCAGTCATTTGAGCAATAATGATTTATGGACACTGTTACCTCTGTTACTCCTTAAGTAAAATAAAAGAGAACTCACATCTCTTTAGCCCAGACAACTCGGAATTAAGAGAATTACTTAAATACACTTGAACTTCAATGGCAAGCCTTTCTTTATCTTATCGTCTGTCATCATCATGTTTTTGCAATACTTTACAAAGTCTTTTAGCAGGCACATAGCAAGTAAAATGTGCTGGCAAAGGAAATGTTAATTGATATAATTTGCAAGTACTGAAAATACTGGATAAATGGCAAAATGTCAGATTTATCTCTTTGCTGTTCTACTAAAATCCTTCAACTTTAAAGAGAACATGGAATGTCAAAGCATTAACAAAGTTCTGTGCAGTATCTCTTTTCAAGGCCTTTTAAAATTTTTATTTATTTGTTATTAGTTAATATATTCAATAAAAAAAACTTTCATATTTTTGAAAAAAATATTTTTGAAGGAGGTGAGCTATTAAGGCATTGTCTTCCTTAAGAGACTTCCTATTTTATTTCTTACTGACCATTGTTTATTTTGAAGTTTATTAAGATTTCCAAAGTGCTTAATAAGTATTCACTAAATCTGAAGATTATCAAGGTTCATGCATTTTGACCTGTGTCTTGTGACCTTAGTCTTCTCAAATGTAAAGAAAAAAATTATGAAGCTATTAGCTACTTGGATATAAGGCTTTGTTTTTCAGGTTGCCTATTTGGCTTATGAATCTGAAATTTTAAATGCAGGAGAAAAACGTCTTGGGAAAAAAATCAGGCATTTGTAGCATGATGGAAATGCTCTAAAGGACTCTGAGGGAAGTCCATTCAATTTCACTGACATTCATAAACGGTGACTAATGCATTCAAATAGAATGAGTAATTTACCAAATTATGGACATTTGGATGGGCCCAGAATGAAGATCTTGTTTGTTTGGATATGCCCTGAAGTGAATCTCAATGAGGTTTACTTCATTAAGGCTGACTCTACAAATAGGCTTCAGTCACAATCTGAACAAAAGCTCTGACTTGTAAATAAATGTGCAAATGATGGCCAGCTACGTCACTCTTCTTGTCCCCAGCCCACTCAGGAAGAGTCAACCCCATCAAAAATATCAGTTACAAATAGATGGCACTACTGTACTTATCACACAAGTGCCAACAAAAGGCTTTTTTTACCATGACGATGCTGTTAACAACCACCTTCCTTTTGACCACAAGAGCCAGGCACACTTATCCTAAGTTTCCTCTTCTGTGGAAACTTATATGGACCCCCCTGCAAATACTGGTCCCCAACATTGCTCCCACCGCACTCACACACTAGTGACCCCCGTATGACTAACACCTCTCACAGCACACCACAAGAAAGGCTCTGAAACCCAAAGTGCTTCAGTTAAAGGGTTTCCACCCTCTGGTAGAAACCAGAGACAAGGAGCGGCAACAAGCCCAGTTTCCAGTGGCAGTAACAGTCCCTGTTCAGTAACACCAGGGTTGTGCCTAAATTCTGTACATATTTTGGCTGTTTCTGTAAGGATGGTAAATTCTAGGTGAGAAAGTAAAATCATCCTTTATAGAATTGTTTCATCTACATCCCCAAAGAAATCAGATCTAGCATGTGTCTAGTTCAACAAATCCTAAACATTTGATGAATTTGACTGAGAAAATAAAAATTAACCTTTGTCTCTGAGAATCTGAATTGATTAATAGCACCACATTTTTCCATATGTAATTACTGTTTCGACTTCAGTAACACATATCTACCAAATTGGATTTTACTTATGACCGACAATCTTGCCAACACCATAAGCAAAGCAGTTCTATAGCTATCTACTTTTCTGCAAGAAGTCACGGTCCTGCCTGCGGTTAGGCAGTTCATTCTGATGCTTCGGTCAAGCACATGCGGAGCAGCAAATACCCGATGGATGAAAGCACACGTGGTAGAGGAAGGGCAGCAAGCACCATGAATCCACGGGGGTTGAATCTTCGAGAGAAGACTTATATTGAGCGCATGATTGGGGAGTGACATGGATTATAAAGAAGAAGTACAATACTCTATGGAAAATTACACAGAGGGACCTAACCTAGTCTTAAGAACCAAGGACACCTTTTCTAAGGAGTGATTCTTTAAAATTGAATTGTTTCATTGTTCAAGCACAGTTGTCTGCATTTCCCCCCTACCACTCCCCCTGCACCCCAGCCATCCCCACCTCCCTCCCCTGATCCCACCCCTCCTTGGTTTTATCCATGTGTCCTTTAGAGTCATTCCTGAAAACCCTTCCCCCCTTTCTCCCCATTATCCCCTCCAACCTCCCCTCTGGTCACTGTCAGATTGTTCTCAATTTCAATGTCTCTGGTTCTATTTTGCTTGCTTGTTTGTTTTGTTGATTTGGTTCCACTTATAGGTGAAATCACATGGTATTTCTCTTTCACCACCTGGCTTACTTCATTTAGCATAATGCTCTCCAGATCCATCCATGCTGTCGTGAAGAGTAGGAGCTCCTTTTTTTCCTTCTGCTACATAGTATTCCATTGTGTAAATGCACCCGTTTTTGATCCATTCATAAGGAGTAATATTTAAGTTGAGACTTGAAAGATGAGGGGCTGACGAGGTGAATGTGTAGCATGAACGGGTAGAAACATTCTGACAGAAGGAACAACACATCTAAAAGTTTGAGAACAAGACATATAACAGCATATTCAGTGAACTGCACAAAAGCCAGTGTGGCTGGAGTGAAGAGAGGGGCAGAAAGAGGCCCGGGTTGAGGTGGAAGAGCGAAGCATGAACCGAATCATCCTGGGCCTTAGAAACCCTGTGAGGCTCTATGAACTTTATCCTAGAGACGTCTGAGAGTCATTGTAAGGTGTATTGGTTTGCTATGGCTGCTATAACAATGGATCAACCATGCAAGTTGTTTTCTCACACTTCTGGAGGCTGGAAGTCCAAGATCAAGGTGGTGGCAAGTCTTCTGCTGAGGACTCTTTTCTTGGCTTGTCCATGGCTGTTTTTTTCCTGTGTTCCCCGTGGCCTTTCCTCTATGTGAGTTTGCATCCTGGTTTATAAGGACACCAGGCATATTAGATTAGGTGCCACCCTAATGACCTCATTTTAACTTAAGTACCCCTTTAAAAACTCTACCTCCAGATGCAATCGCACTCAGAAGTGCTAGGGTTTAAGCCTTCAACGTGTGAATTTTGTGGGGGTGGGGATCAAAAATTCAGCCTGTAACAGAAGGTTTAGCACAGGGCCGTGCTATGAACCCAGTTATGCTTTACATATTCAGTCTGATTGCAATTTGGAGGGAGTTAAGGGCTGAGGAAAAGCCTGGGCTGTTACGGAGAAGGCCTCTGGTGTGACTCAGGGCAGGGCCCAGCTTTATTTTATGAGGACTGTGGCTGTGAGGGGTAGATCCAGAGGAGAGGTAACTCAGAGAAGGGGCACTTCCTACTTTGTGACAGGAGGGTGAGAAAAGGAAAGGGGTAAATTGAGGTAGATTTGTAGATATGATGGCAGGAAGTGGAGGTGGTGCGCTTGCATGGTTTCTATTTTAATTTTCTGTGAAGTAAGACATCTGCTAAGAACAAGAAGAAAGCAAACTACAGATGTTATTTGAGTGGAAATTGTTTTAAATTGCCCTTACAGAGAGTGGGGAACAAGCTAAAGAGAAATCTCACTAGAATTTCTATGACGTGTTAAAAGCCCCATTATGATAGGTGACCACAGACTTAAAATTGCACAGATTCGCCAAGAAAATTGCACAGCTTCGCCAAGTTTCGTGTTATTTCTTCTATGCTTGATTCTGTGGGCACAGATGTGGAGGCACAGAGCTGGATTCTTCCAGGACTGGGCCAGAGAGTATGCTCCCAGGTTTGCCGGAGGAGTGCTGGGCAACACCTTTCAAACTAAACTCCTGGGAATTTCCCAGGTGCTTGTATGTGAGGTTATCATTTAGCAGTCAAGGATGGAGTGCTGGGTGTCTGCTTACAGGGCCGCTGAAATAACCTCCTGGGAGCATTTTCCTTTGTGGTGCAGCTCTGGGAATTGTCCCCTTGTTCACTTGAAATGAACACTACAAGCTGTGGTAGGTAGTCAGACAAGCATGAGCGGAGCAGGACAATAGGCCAGGTACAGAAGGTCACCAGGGCGGGCAGCCCTGTGTTCCTAGCAATGGGAAAAACTGGGAAAACAAAGACCTCATCCTCAGGATAACATTTCCTCCACTAGCATAGCTCCGGTCGTGTGGTTTAGACCCTCTGACCTTTCCTCCCTAGAGATAACATCTAGGCTTCAGTTGTATTTCAGCTCTAGGCCCAGACAAACTGCCAAATCAGATGAGTGGGACTATGGCTGCTTCAGGACCAGCTGCATCAACTAATGAGCCTATTGCCGACCAGTCCGTGGAGAACACAACCCTGACAGAACACACATGGAGAGCTGATAAATATTCTATTGAGATCCTACCCCTGAGACCTCCCCTATGATTCCCACTGGTAAGAGAGAGAGAGATAAAAACTCTCAAGATGAAGGACCCAATGTCACGCTTCTTCTGGGAGCATGCATAAACCGTTCTCTTTCCCCTCCTCTTCCCCCACAGGGATGCATCTCTTAAACTCTGAGGGTCTCCACAAGATCTGCAGCCAAAGGAGCAATAGGCAGTGGCAGCTAACCCCCTAAACCTGTCTCCAAAGCCCCCTTTCCTCTGACTTCTCAGCGAGCCAGTGAGTAAAAGCAGCCCACCCTTGGCTCTCCCATTGCTTCTTCTATGCAAAACCCTTCCTTGTTTCACTGTCCTAGTGTGCTTTTGCTGCAGCCCATATATTCTTGCTTGTTTTGCTGCACTTTGTCTCTTAACTGAGTTCTTTCTCTCAAGAAGACAAGAACCGAGGTCTCATCGTCTGGCTGGTAATAAAGCCATGGTTGCACATATTGGGACTAGACAGATACACTGAATCTTTGTCTGCTTGGCTGCACATTTCCCTGGATGGGAAACATGCTGAGAATTTAATAAAACAAGTATTATGATCACGTCACATAGCATATATTAAAACCCAAGAAATGATGAAGAGCTTCTGCCTAGACGCCCTCTCCTGCTGTACCTGATCAAGTTCCACGGGGCCTTTGCATCATTCTGGCTGCCTCGGAAATGGAAAAAAACAAAACAACATTTCTCCACTGAAAGTTTATGGTACTCTCTAGTAGGAGCTGGAATGCCGAGGAGAGATGCTTCGGAATGCCCAGGAGTTTAATGCCTCACTTCCGCCAGCTCACGTGTCATGAGAATTCTTGACTGTGAATTTAGAATTTAGTTTTAGAATTCATTCTAAACTGTTCCATTGCCTTCACACCCACCCCCCAACACACACACACACTCACACACACTGTCACACACACTGTCACAGTCTCAAGTTCCTCAGAACCATAGGAGCTCATATTTCACATATCTCAGAGGGAAGGAATTTTAGGCTATAAATTCCACAACACAAATTGTTTTTACATATGCTACTACTTACTGTGTTTTGTAGCAGGATATGGGATCTTGGTGTGAAATAACAATAATGACAAGGGATTTGCCAATAAAAAGAAGTTGGATACAGTACAATCTTTTCCAAGCAAACTGTTGCTCTAAGATAATGCCTAGACATTTTAAAGCACAGTGTGCTTTTTTTCTGAAACCTACAGTTGAGGCAGGCATTGAATTTTCTGAAGAACTGCATGATTTCTGAGTTAGAATTCATGATACAAGCTACGATATTAGAAATGGAGGCTTTAGAAAGTATCTACCATACGTCCTTCCTAGAATATAAAAACATAGTATCTTTCTTAAAAATATAAGTGATTCTATGACCTAGGTTGTCATTACAAGCAGGAAAAGTTAGAGATTCCCAGATGATCGATGGGAAAGAACAACTATCAAATTTAGTTGCTCTCAGTAATCAGAGACCCGAATTGGTAAGGAAGGAAGAGGTGGAAATACCAGAACACATCTGTATGGTATTTTTATTAGATGGTATCCTCAAAGAATCACTTGTTACGTGACATTGCAAAGATAATGAATAAGACCCCCAGGTTAAAGAGCCAGAATTATGATGGCCGGCCTCCTTGGAGTGACGGTAACCAAATTTCTATGTCCAGTGACTTTCATTAATTTAGACATTTGTTTCTACAATCTAGTGCATTGTTAGTTTCATGTCATTTATATATATGTGTGTTATACACATATATATTAATATATCTATCACATATATTTATTACATTTGTCATTACATTATTTATTACATATAACATATTTATTACATATATGTTAATTAATATATTTATTGCATATATGTGGCATATATTTATGCATATATATTATATGTTCTATAATTATTTTTACTCTATATAGAATTCTTTAGAGAAAAAGGGGAGAAACATATCCTGTATCCCAGCTAGAAACATCTATCACTGGCTCACGTGGTCTTCCAATTAAGAGCAAATTCCCCTTCGTATGCCTCACCATCACCTATCCCACAACCTTCTTAAGTTGACAGAAAAGCCTACTTTATGTTTTGTAGAAAGTAAGTAAGTTTACCTGAAGGAATAAAATAGTCATTATCCCCTTAAACTTGGGGGCGTTTTGCATTGGCTTTTTCTTGGGTTTATTTCTTTTTTACTGCAGAAACCATTCAGATATTGTATGTTTCAGATATGTTCTGTGACATATCAGGACCTTATTTTATTTCTGAAAATTAATGGTCTCAAAAGGGCAAGCAAAAAACAAACAAACAAATGAGTGATAGCTACACAAAGCTATCTCACCAAAATCAAATGAGTATTAAAAAAAAAAAACATGTGGCAAACAGACCTAGGAGTTGTTTCTAAATTAGAAGTGTGGCACCTTCCAGCTCTCAGTTAAAAACCAGAATTACTTCCTCCCAGCTGAGGTCTGAGAGAATCGTGTTAAAGTGGTGCACAGACTATTTGCTGTACTTTTTTTTCAATTCCATGGACTTGTACAATCTGTGATACTGTGAAATTCTTTTTAGATTTTCCAACACAATATTTTTCTTCCTTTTTTATTCCCTTCCTCCTGCATAGGAATTTGTAACTACTGATATCTAAAATACAACGAGCATCTTTGCCCTCCTACTGCACCACACCTGTGCCTTTCAGGTGACTTTCCATGAACACAGTTTCTGCTGTTTCTCAAAATACCAGAAGCTGAGTCTCCTCGGGATATATAGCACTCTGTGCTCTGGTAGCCCAAGTAGTGCATTCGTCTCATGAAACTTCCTTCATCCCCACAAGCCCTTGGGTCCTGGGGCCAGGATCAAGTGTGTGGCCACAGCAGGAGTTGGGGTATCATGCCCCCTATGATCTAAGCTTCTCTGTACTGCTCTAGTCTGCTCTGGTTGAAATGACCAACATGGCGGTATATGGACAAATCCTGAAAATGAATGATCTCTTTCAACAATTTTTCAATTCTGTTTGGTGCCACCTTTCCCTCAGGGTTTACATTCTTACTTCTCTTCCAATCCCCGCCTCTCAAAGCTTACTCTCAGGTGAGGGTGTGCAGAACCTTCACCTGAATTTGCAGACCATTTAAGGTGATTGAGTGATTTCAATACTAGGGATCACTGAACTTTACAACAAACACAGATTTGTTTTTTTATTTTAATTTTATGTTTCAATTACAGTTTATAGTGAATATTATTTTGTATTAGTTTCAGGTGCACAGCATAGTGATTAGACAATCATATCCTTTACAAAGTGATCCTCCCCGCTATTTCCAGTACCCACCTGGCATGGTACATAATTATTACAATGTTATTGACTATATTTCCTATGCTGTAGCCAACACAAATACTTAAAGTCAGAAATTTTTAGAATTTCAGGCTTGAACAAGTATGTAGAAACGCTGATTTGAAGGGTACCACAGAGGTCACCCTCGGTAGCCATTCACCTACTCCGACTTTATTTTTTCATTGTTACATTTGGTGCCCACAGGATATCAGAAAACACTTGTAATCTATTGTAGTAGATAAAGAGACTCCCCTAAAGAAGAACAGTCATTTAAACATTAAAAAAAGAGCACAGAAAAAGAAGTAAATTTACCTTAGTGAGTCAGTACAAGCTTCAGGGAAGAGGTGATGCATTAGGTCTTAAAAATGTGAGATTTTTTTTTTTGGTAAACAAAGGAGTGCAAGGTTGTCTGGCATTTAGGAATTGCTGTAAAGCCATACCTCTAAAACGGGATGAATTTGGGAAATATAAATTAGTTGAGCAAGCTAAGCAATGGAATGTGAAGCACCGCTTGGGGAAGAGATGAAGCTGGAGGGAACCGTGGCTCTGTGTGCTTTGCTGGCGCAGGGCATGGACTTTACTCTGTACACCCATACTGCTCACAGTTTGGCATTGGCCTTCAGTGGAACATGAGCTAATTTTAAGTGGGGTTTTCTTTTTTAAAAAATATTTTGATTATTTTTACCTAAACATTTTGGGGAAAAATCTTTTTAAAAAGAGATTCTTCTATGAAGCCCATGAAATACTGGTTTTTATCTTCAGAAGTAACACTAAATGCTATTAATAAATGCATTAACTATTTTATGAAATAAATTAAAATATACATTTAAAATAATGATACATGCAGTACATAGACATGGCAAAAATCATAGAAGTGGTACACAAACCACTGCAGCTGGAGAAAGGTTAAAGCGGGCGATAGGAAGCTGTCGTGATGGCCCACCAGGGAGGAACACCACCAGACTGGAGCTCCCACGCACGCCTACCACCGGTGCACAGTCGGCCCCACGCTGAGTTTCTACCCAAGGGCTCCCCTCCCCAGGCTTCTCCTTGCCCAGGAACTACCAGGTGTCAGTTTAGCAGGCTTATGATATAAAGAAAAAGATTTGAGGAGTATTCGGTGAATGACATCCTTATCCATTTTAATGCAATAGATAGTCAAGCATTTGAGTTGAGCAATGAATTTTACTTCCCCTTTGGGCATGTGAGTGCACACATAGTGCACACAGAGACACATATACACAGAACAAAGCAGGGACACCTCTTTCTGGATTCAGTCAGAAATGATTCTTTTCCATTCCAATGGAGGTCACATTCCAGAAGTCACCCAAGGAGACAAAATCAGAGGGATTCATGTCTATGCATTAAAAATAATTTTAGGGTCAATGACCTGAACTGTCTTTGTGTTTATTAATTACATGGGTATTTTAGTTTCCACTTGTTTTCTGTCCCAGTGAAAACAACAGATGAGATGCTCTTGGCTAATCAACTGAATAAACTATTTCTAAACTCCCAAAAGTAAAAGGTATGTTGCGGGCAATTTCACCTGATGTCTTGCTGCTATTTACGGTCATCAATTAACCACTCATGGCTTAGTGACCTATCAACTTAATTGCTCACTAATGCCTTTATTAATGATAGTCTACTCCATCCAACCAGATTGTAGTTTCTGTAAGGATTAATGATCATCTATTCCATCCAACCAGACTGAAGTTTCTGTGAGGAGACAGTGTTTTGTTTCATTTGTGTATCCCTCAGAGCCCCCTGCACAGGGCTAGGCATGTAGTAAGTGCTAGAGAAATATGTGTTCATTCACGATACAGCATGTAGTCTGTAATTTCTTACCAGGGGATGGAAGAAATGTGAGAGATGAATGAAATGAATAGAGGACTTAGAAAATTTGAATTGAGGTAAACTAAATTATTCTTGTGCATAGGCTGTACTTAGTAGGCAAGAGAGAGAGGAAAGCTAACAATCCTTTAACAGAAACTATGCTAAGCTTTTACATTTTAACACACGTAAGCCCCACAACAAAGTAGAACAGGTGTTACT